>JARQWZ010006568.1:0-50995 GCA_033150135.1 Gobio occitaniae
CACCAGACACCCCTTCCTGACGGTCAGTCTCTGTCACACGTGTGAATGACTCTATATCACACACTCCCTTCATTCTGTCACGCGTGTGAATGACTCTATATCACACACTCCCTTCATTCTGTCACGCGTGTGAATGACTCTATATCACACTCTCTTCATTCTGTCACGCGTGTAAATGACTCTATATCACACACTCCCTTCATTCTGTCACGCGTGTGAATGACTCTATATCACACACTCCCTTCATTCTGTCACGCGTGTGAATGACTCTATATCACACACTCCCTTCATTCTGTCACGCGTGTAAATGACTCTATATCACACACTCCCTTCATTCTGTCATGCGTGTAAATGACTCTATATCACACACTCTCTTCATTCTGTCACGCGTGTGAATGACTATATCACACACTCTCTTCATTCTGTCACGCGTGTGAATGACTCTATATCACACACTCTCTTCATTCTGTCACGCGTGTAAATGACTCTATATCACACACTCCATTCATTCTGTCACGCGTGTAAATGACTCTATTTCACACACTCCCTTCATTCTGTCACGCTTGTGAATGTCTCTATATCACACACTCCCTTCATTCTGTCACGCGTGTGAATGGACTCTATATCACACACTCTCTTCATTCTGTCACGCGTGTGAATGACTCTATATCACACACTCCCTTCATTCTGTCACGCGTGTAAATGACTCTATATCACACACTCCCTTCATTCTGTCACGCGTGTGAATGACTCTATATCACACACTCTCTTCATTCTGTCACGCGTGTGAATGTCTCTATATCACACACTCCCTTCATTCTGTCACGCGTGTGAATGACTCTATATCACACACTCTCTTCATTCTGTCACGCGTGTGAATGACTCTATATCACACACTCTCTTCATTCTGTCACGCGTGTGAATGACTCTATATCACACACTCTCTTCATTCTGTCACGCGTGTGAATGACTCTATATCACACACTCCCTTCATTCTGTCACGCGTGTGAATGTCTCTATATCACACACTCCCTTCATTCTGTCACGTGTGAATGACTCTATATCACACACTCTCTTCATTCTGTCACGCGTGTGAATTGACTCTATATCACACACTCCCTTCATTCTGTCACGCGTGTGAATGACTCTATATCACACACTCCCTTCATTCTGTCACGCGTGTGAATGACTCTATATCACACACTCCCTTCATTCTGTCACGCTTGTGAATGACTCTATATCACACACTCCCTTCATTCTGTCACGCGTGTGAATGACTATATCACACACTCCCTTCATTCTGTCACGCGTGTAAATGACTCTATATCACACACTCCCTTCATTCTGTCACGCGTGTGAATGACTCTATATCACACACTCCCTTCATTCTGTCACGCGTGTGAATGACTATATCACACACTCCCTTCATTCTGTCACGCGTGTGAATGACTCTATATCAGACACTCCCTTCATTCTGTCACGCGTGTGAATGTCTCTATATCAGACACTCCCTTCATTCTGTCACACGTGTGAATGTCTCTATATCACACACTCCCTTCATTCTGTCACGCGTGTGAATGTCTCTATATCACACACTCCCTTCATTCTGTCACGCGTGTGAATGACCTCTATATCACACACTCCCTTCATTCTGTCACGCGTGTGAATGACTCTATATCACACTCTCTTCATTCTGTCACGCGTGTGAATGTCTCTATATCACACACTCCCTTCATTCTGTCACTCGTGTGAATGACTCTATATCCACACACTCCCTTCATTCTGTCACGCGTGTGAATGACTCTATATCACACACTCCCTTCATTCTGTCACGCGTGTACATGACTCTATATCACACACTCCCTTCATTCTGTCACGCATGTAAATGACTATCACACACTCCCTTCATTCTGTCACGCGTGTGAATGACTCTATATCACACACTCTCTTCATTCTGTCATGCGTGTACATGACTCTATATCAGACACTCCCTTCATTCTGTCACGCGTGTGAATGACTCTATATCACACTCTCTTCATTCTGTCACGCGTGTGAATGTCTCTATATCACACACTCCCTTCATTCTGTCACGCGTGTGAATGACTCTATATCACACACTCCCTTCTTTCTGTCACGCGTGTGAATGACTCTATATCACACACTCCCTTCATTCTGTCACGCGTGTGAATGACTCTATATCACACACTCCCTTCATTCTGTCACGCATGTGAATGACTCTATATCACACACTCCCTTCATTCTGTCACGCGTGTGAATGACTCTATATCACACACTCTCTTCATTCTGTCACGCGTGTTCATGACTCTATATCACACACTCCCTTCATTCTGTCACGCGTGTGAATGATTCTATATCACACTCTCTTCATTCTGTCACGCATGTGAATGTCTCTATATCACACACTCCCTTCATTCTGTCACGCGTGTGAATGACTCTATATCACACACTCCCTTCATTCTGTCACGCGTGTGAATGACTATATCACACACTCCCTTCATTCTGTCACGCGTGTGAATGACTCTATATCACACACTCCCTTCATTCTGTCACGCGTTTGAATGACTCTATATCACACACTCTCTTCATTCTGTCACGCGTGTACATGACTCTATATCACACGCACCCTTCATTCTGTCACGCGTGTACATGACTCTATATCACACACTCCCTTCATACTGTCACGCATGTAAATTACTATCACACACTCCCTTCATACTGTCACGCATGTAAATTACTATCACACACTCCCTTCATTCTGTCACGCGTGTGAATGACTCTATATCACACACTCTCTTCATTCTGTCACGCGTGTGAATGTCGCTATATCACACACTCCCTTCATTCTGTCACGCGTGTAAATGACTCTATATCACACTCTCTTCATTCTGTCACGCGTGTGAATGTCTCTATATCACACACTCCCTTCATTCTGTCACGCGTGTAAATGACTCTATATCACACACTCCCTTCATTCTGTCACGCGTGTAAATGACTCTATATCACACACTCTCTTCATTCTGTCACGCGTGTGAATGTCTCTATATCACACACTCCCTTCATTCTGTCACGCGTGTGAATGACTCTATATCACACTCTCTTCATTCTGTCACGCGTGTGAATGTCTCTATATCACACACTCCCTTCATTCTGTCACGCGTGTAAATGACTCTATATCACACACTCCCTTCATTCTGTCACGCGTGTAAATGACTCTATATCACACACTCCCTTCATTCTGTCAAGCGTGTGAATGACTATATCACACACTCTCTTCATTCTGTCACGCGTGTGAATGACTCTATATCACACACTCCCTTCATTCTGTCACGCGTGTAAATGACTCTATATCACACACTCCCTTCATTCTGTCACGCATGTGAATGACTCTATATCACACACTCCCTTCATTCTGTCACGCGTGTGAATGACTCTATATCACACACTCCCTTCATTCTGTCACGCGTGTGAATGACTATATCACACACTCCCTTCATTCTGTCACGCGTGTAAATGACTCTATATCACACACTCCCTTCATTCTGTCACGCGTGTGAATGACTCTATATCACACACTCCCTTCATTCTGTCACGCATGTGAATGACTCTATATCACACACTCCCTTCATTCTGTCACGCGTGTGAATGACTCTATATCACACACTCCCTTCATTCTGTCACGCGTGTAAATGACTCTATATCACACACTCCCTTCATTCTGTCACGCGTGTGAATGACTCCATATCACACACTCCCTTCATTCTGTCACGCGTGTGAATGACTCCATATCACACTCTCTTCATTCTGTCACGCGTGTGAATGTCTCTATATCACACACTCCCTTCATTCTGTCACGCGTGTGAATGACTCTATATCACACACTCCCTTCATTCTGTCATGCGTGTGAATGACTCTATATCACACACTCTCTTCATTCTGTCACGCGTGTACATGACTCTATATCACACGCACCCTTCATTCTGTCATGCGTGTACATGACTCTATATCACACACTCCCTTCATTCTGTCACGCATGTAAATGACTATCACACACTCCCTTCATTCTGTCAAGCGTGTGAATGACTCTATATCACACTCTCTTCATTCTGTCACGCGTGTACATGACTCTATATCACACACTCCCTTCATTCTGTCACGTGTGTGAATGACTCTATATCACACTCTCTTCATTCTGTCACGCGTGTGAATGTCTCTATATCACACACTCCCTTCATTCTGTCACGCGTGTGAATGACTCTATATCACACACTCCCTTCATTCTGTCACGCGTGTGAATGACTATATATCACACAATCCCTTCATTCTGTCACGCGTGTGAATGACTCTATATCACACACTCCCTTCATTCTGTCACGCGTGTGAATGACTCTATATCACACACTCCCTTCATTCTGTCACGCGTGTGAATGACTCTATATCACACACTCCCTTCATTCTGTCACGCGTGTGAATGACTCTATATCACACTCTCCCTTCATTCTGTCACACGTGTAAATGACTCTATATCACACACTCCCTTCATTCTGTCACGCATGTGAATGTCTCTATATCACACACTCCCTTCATTCTCTCACGCATGTGAATGACTCTATATCACACACTCCCTTCATTCTGTCAAGCGTGTGAATGACTATATCACACACTCTCTTCATTCTGTCACGCGTGTGAATGACTCTATCACACACTCCCTTCATTCTGTCACGCATGTGAATGTCTCTATATCACACACTCCCTTCATTCTGTCAAGCGTGTGAATGACTATATCACACACTCCCTTCATTCTGTCACGCGTGTGAATGACTCTATCACACACTCCCTTCATTCTGTCACGCATGTGAATGTCTCTATATCACACACTCCCTTCATTCTGTCACGCATGTGAATGACTCTATATCACACACTCCCTTCATTCTGTCAAGCGTGTGAATGACTATATCACACACTCTCTTCATTCTGTCACGCGTGTGAATGACTCTATATCACACACTCCCTTCATTCTGTCACGCATGTGAATGTCTCTATATCACACACTCCCTTCATTCTGTCACGCATGTGAATGACTCTATATCACACACTCCCTTCATTCTGTCACGCATGTGAATGTCTCTATATCACACACTCCCTTCATTCTGTCACGCATGTGAATGTCTCTATATCACACACTCCCTTCATTCTGTCACGCATGTGAATGTCTCTATATCACACACTTCCTTCATTCTGTCACGCATGTGAATGTCTCTATATCACACACTCCCTTCATTCTGTCACGCATGTGAATGACTCTATATCACACACTCCCTTCATTCTGTCAAGTGTGTGAATGACTATATCACACACTCTCTTCATTCTGTCACGCGTGTGAATGACTCTATATCACACACTCCCTTCATTCTGTCACGCGTGTAAATGACTCTATATCACACACTCTCTTCATTCTGTCACGCGTGTGAATGACTCTATATCACACACTCCCTTCATTCTGTCACGCGTGTAAATGACTCTTTATCACACACTCCCTTCATTTTGTCACGCGTGTACATGACTCTATATCACACTCCCTTCATTCTGTCACGCGTGTAAATGACTCTATATCACACACTCCCTTCATTCTGTCACGCGTGTGAATGACTCTATATCACACTCCCTTCATTCTGTCACGCGTGTGAATGACTCTATATCACACACTCCCTTCATTTTGTCACGCGTGTAAATGACTCTGTATCACACACTCCCTTCATTCTGTCACGCGTGTAAATGACTCTATATCACACACTCCCTTCATTCTGTCACGCATGTGAATTAGTATATATCACACACTCTCTTCATTCTGTCACGCGTGTGAATGACTCTATATCACACACTCCCTTCATTCTGTCACGCGTGTAAATGACTCTATATCACACACTCCCTTCATTCTGTCACGCGTGTGAATGACTATATCACACACATCCTTCATTCTGTCACGCGTGTGAATGACTCTATATCACATACTCCCTTCATTCTGTCACGCGTGTGAATGACTATATCACACACTCTCTTCATTCTGTCACGTGTGTGAATGACTCTATATCACACACTCCCTTCATTCTGTCAAGTGTGTGAATGACTATATCACACACTCTCTTCATTCTGTCACGCGTGTGAATGACTCTATATCACACACTCCCTTCATTCTGTCACGCGTGTAAATGACTCTATATCACACACTCTCTTCATTCTGTCACGCGTGTGAATGACTCTATATCACACACTCCCTTCATTCTGTCACGCGTGTAAATGACTCTTTATCACACACTCCCTTCATTTTGTCACGCGTGTACATGACTCTATATCACACTCCCTTCATTCTGTCACGCGTGTAAATGACTCTATATCACACACTCCCTTCATTCTGTCACGCGTGTGAATGACTCTATATCACACACTCCCTTCATTCTGTCACGCGTGTGAATGACTCTATATCACACACTCCCTTCATTCTGTCACGCGTGTAAATGACTCTGTATCACACACTCCCTTCATTCTGTCACGCGTGTAAATGACTCTATATCACACACTCCCTTCATTCTGTCACGCATGTGAATTAGTATATATCACACACTCTCTTCATTCTGTCACGCGTGTGAATGACTCTATATCACACACTCCCTTCATTCTGTCACGCGTGTAAATGACTCTATATCACACACTCCCTTCATTCTGTCACGCGTGTGAATGACTATATCACACACTCCCTTCATTCTGTCACGCGTGTGAATGACTCTATATCACACACTCCCTTCATTCTGTCACGCGTGTGAATGACTCTATATCACACGCACCCTTCATTCTGTCACGCGTGTACATGACTCTATATCACACACTCCCTTCATTGTCACGCGTGTAAATGACTATCACACACTCCCTTCATTCTGTCACGCGTGTGAATGACTCTATATCACACACTCTCTTCATTCTGTCACGCGTGTACATGACTCTATATCACACACTCCCTTCATTCTGTCACGCGTGTAAATGACTCTTTATCACACACTCCCTTCATTTTGTCACGCGTGTACATGACTCTATATCACACTCCCTTCATTTTGTCACGCGTGTAAATGACTCTATATCACACACTCCCTTAATTTTGTCACGCGTGTACATGACTCTATATCACACACTCCCTTCATTCTGTCACGCGTGTACATGACTCTATATCACACACTCCCTTCATTCTGTCACGCGTGTACATGACTCTATATCACACACTCCCTTCATTTTGTCACGCGTGTACATGATTCTATATCACACACTCCCTTCATTCTGTCACGCGTGTAAATGACTCTTTATCACACACTCCCTTCATTTTGTCACGCGTGTACATGACTCTATATCACACTCTCTTCATTCTGTCACACGTGTACATGACTCTATATCACACACTCCCTTCATTCTGTCACGCGTGTAAATGACTCTTTATCACACACTCCCTTCATTTTGTCACGCGTGTACATGACTCTATATCACACTCTCTTCATTCTGTCACACGTGTACATGACTCTATATCACACACTCCCTTCATTCTGTCACGCGTGTGAATGACTCTATATCACACACTCCCTTCATTCTGTCACGCGTGTGAATGACTCTATATCACACACTCCCTTCATTTTGTCACGCGTGTAAATGACTCTATATCACACACTCCCTTCATTCTGTCACGCGTGTAAATGACTCTATATCACACACTCCCTTCATTCTGTCATGCGTGTGAATGACTCTATATCACACACTCCCTTCATTCTGTCACGCGTGTGAATGACTCTATATCACACGCACCCTTCATTCTGTCACACGTGTACATGACTCTATATCACACACTCCCTTCATTCTGTCACGCGTGTAAATGACTATCACACACTCCCTTCATTCTGTCACGCGTGTGAATGACTCTATATCACACACTCTCTTCATTCTGTCACGCGTGTACATGACTCTATATCACACACTCCCTTCATTCTGTCACGTGTGTAAATGACTATCACACACTCCCTTCATTCTGTCACGCGTGTGAATGACTCTATATCACACACTCTCTTCATTCTGTCACGCGTGTGAATGACTCTATATCACACACTCCCTTCATTCTGTCACGCATGTGAATGACTATATATCACACACTCTCTTCATTCTGTCACGCGTGTGAATGACTCTATATCAGACACTCCCTTCATTCTGTCAAGCGTGTGAATGACTCTATATCAGACACTCCCTTCATTCTGTCACGCGTGTGAATGACTCTATATCACACACTCCCTTCATTCTGTCACGCATGTGAATGTCTCTATATCACACACTCCCTTCATTCTGTCACGCATGTGAATGTCTCTATATCACACACTCCCTTCATTCTGTCACGCATGTGAATGACTCTTTATCACACACTCCCTTCATTCTGTCAAGCGTGTGAATGACTATATCACACACTCTCTTCATTCTGTCACGCGTGTGAATGACTCTATATCACACACTCCCTTCATTCTGTCACGCGTGTAAATGACTATATTACACACTCCCTTCATTTTGTCACGCGTGTACATGACTCTATATCACACACTCCCTTCATTCTGTCACGCGTGTGAATGACTCTATATCACACACTCCCTTCATTCTGTCACGCGTGTGAATGACTCTATATCACACACTCCCTTCATTCTGTCACGCGTGTGAATGACTCTATATCACACACTCTCTTCATTCTGTCACGCGTGTGAATGTCTCTATAAAATACACACTCTCTTCATTCTGTCACGCATGTGAATGACTCTATATCACACACTCCCTTCATTCTGTCACGCGTGTAAATGACTATATCACACACTCTCTTCATTTTGTCACGCGTGTACATGACTCTATATCACACACTCCCTTCATTCTGTCACGCGTGTAAATAACTCTATATCACACACTCTCTTCATTCTGTCACGCATGTGAATGACTCTATATCACACACTCCCTTCATTCTGTCACGCGTGTAAATGACTATATCACACACTCCCTTCATTTTGTCACGCGTGTACATGACTCTATATCACACACTCCCTTCATTCTGTCACGCGTGTGAATGACTCTATATCACACACTCCCTTCATTCTGTCATGCGTGTGAATGACTCTATATCACACACTCCCTTCATTCTGTCACACGTATAAATGACTCTATCACACACTACCTTCATTCTGTCACGCATGTGAATGTCTCTATATCACACACTCCCTTCATTCTGTCACGCGTGTAAATTACTCTATATCACACACTCCCTTCATTCTGTCACGCATGTGAATGTCTCTATATCACACACTCCCTTCATTCTGTCACGCGTGTGAATGACTCTATATCACACACTCCCTTCATTCTGTCACGCGTGTACATGACTCTATATCACACACTCCCTTCATTCTGTCACGCGTGTAAATGACTCTATATCACACACTCCCTTCATTCTGTCACGCGTGTGAATGACTCTATATCACACACTCCCTTCATTCTGTCACGCGTGTACATGACTCTATATCACACACTCCCTTCATTCTGTCACGCGTGTAAATGACTCTATATCACACACTCCCTTCATTCTGTCACGCGTGTGAATGACTCTATATCACACACTCCCTTCATTCTGTCACGCGTGTACATGACTCTATATCACACACTCCCTTCATTCTGTCACGCGTGTGAATGACTCTATATCACACACTCCCTTCATTCTGTCACGCGTGTACATGACTCTATATCACACACTCCCTTCATTCTGTCACGCGTGTAAATGACTCTATATCACACACTCCCTTCATTCTGTCACGCGTGTGAATGACTCTATATCACACACTCCCTTCATTCTGTCACGCATGTGAATGACTATATCACACACTCCCTTCATTCTGTCACGCATGTAAATTACTCTATATCACACACTCCCTTCATTCTGTCACGCGTGTAAATTACTCTATATCACACACTCCCTTAATTCTGTCATGCGTGTGAATGACTCTATATCACACACTCCCTTCATTCTGTCATGCGTGTGAATGACTCTATATCACACACTCCCTTCATTCTGTCACGCGTGTGAATGACTCTATATCACACACTCCCTTCATTCTGTCACGCGTGTAAATTACTCTATATCACACACTTCCTTCATTCTGTCACGCGTGTAAATGACTCTATATCACACACTCCCTTCATTCTGTCACGCGTTTGAATAACTCTATATCACACACTTCCTTCATTCTGTTACGCGTGTGAATGACTCTATATCACACACTCTCCCTTCATTCTCTCACGCGTGTAAATTACTCTATATCACATGTTTTGTGTCGCAGACCCTTAAATACGCTTTCCAGACACACGACCGGCTGTGTTTCGTGATGGAGTATGCTAACGGTGGAGAGGTACGTGCATGTTTGTCTCACACGCTCTGCTTCGGCTGACGTGTGTCATTCTCACGTGTCTCTCATCCGTCCGTCCGCAGCTCTTCTTCCATCTGTCCCGTGAGCGCCTGTTCTCCGAGGACAGAGCCCGCTTCTACGGCGCTGAGATCGTCTCTGCTCTCGACTACCTGCACTCTCAGAACGTCGTCTACAGGGACCTGAAGGTGCTGCTCACTTTCTCAGCTCTTTTTAAAGTAGTCTTACTCTAAAGGCCCATTCACACCAAGAACAATAACTACACTCACCTAAAGGATTATTAGGAACACCTGTTCAATTTCTCATTAATGCAATTATCTAATCATAGTTAGTCAGTTGCTTCAGTGCATTTAGGGGTGTGGTCCTGGTCAATCTCCTGAACTCCACACTGAATGTCGGAATGGGAAAGAAAGGTGATTTAAGCTATTTTGAGCGTGGCATGGTTGTTGGTGCCAGACGGGCCGCTCTGAGTATTTCACAATCTGCTCAGTTACTGGGATTTTCACAACCATTTCTTGGGTTTACAAAAAATGGTGTGAAAAGGGAAAAACATCCAGTATGCGGCAGTCCTGTGGGAGAAAATGCCTTGTTGATGCTAGAGGTCAGAGGTCATGGGCCGACTGATTCAAGCTGATAGAAGAGCAACTTTGACTGAAATAACCACTCATTACAACCGAGGTCTGCAGCAAAGCATTTGTGAAGCCACAACACACACAACCTTGAGGCGGATGGGCTACAACAGCAGAAGACCCCACCGGGTACCACTCATCTCCACTACAAATAGGAAAAAGAGGCGACAATTTGCACCAAAATTGGACAGTTGAAGACTGGAAAAATGTTGCCTGGTCTGATGAGTCTGGATTTCTGTCTAGACATTCAGATGGTAGAGTCAGAATTTGGCGTAAACAGAATGAGAACATGGATCCATCATGCCTTGTTCCCACTGTGCAGGCTGGTGGTGGTGGTGTAATGGTGTGGGGGATGTTTTCTTGGCACACTTTAGGCCTCTTAGGGCCAATTGGGCATGGTTTAAATGCCACGGCCTACCTGAGCATTGTTTCTGCCCATGTCCATCCCTTTATGAGCACCATGTCCCCATCCTCTGATGGCTGCTTCCAGCAGGATAATGCACCATCACAAAGCTCCAATCATTTCAAACTGGTTTCTTGAACATGACAATGAGTTCACTGGACTAAAATGGCCCCCACAGTCACCAGATCTCAACCCAATAGAGCATCTTTGGGATGTGGTGGAACGGGAGCTTCGTGCCCTGGATGTGCATCCCACAAATCTCCATCAACTGCAAGATGCTCTCCTATCAATATGGCCAACATTTCTAAAGAATGCTTTCAGCACTTTGTTGAATTAATGCCATGTAGAATTAAGGCAGTTCTGAAGGCCATAGGGGGTCAAACACAGTATTAGTGTGTGTTCCTAATAATCCTTTAGGTGAGTGTATAATAGTGTTGATGATGATGATGATGATGATGTTCTCTGTTCGCTCAGCTGGAGAACCTCATGCTGGATAAAGACGGACATATTAAAATCACAGACTTCGGACTCTGTAAGGAGGGCATCACAGACGAGGCCACCATGAGGACGTTCTGTGGCACCCCAGAATACCTTGCACCGGAGGTAATGACTCAGCCAGGGGTCCGGGGCCCGCTGGGGGCCTTACATCAAGCTTTAAATGATGCTTTGTGCTGCTCGCACTTCTCATGTTTAATGTGAATGTGTCAGGTTCTGGAGGACAACGATTACGGCCGTGCGGTGGACTGGTGGGGTCTGGGGGTGGTGATGTACGAGATGATGTGCGGGCGGTTGCCGTTCTACAACCAGGACCACGAGCGGCTGTTCGAGCTCATCGTGATGGAGGAGATCCGCTTCCCCAAGAGCCTCTCGCCTGAGGCCAAAGCGCTGCTCAGCGGCCTCCTGAGGAAAGACCCCAAGCAGAGGCGAGCCCTAACACACCCATAACACACTCATTACACACTCATAACACACTCATAACACACTCATTACACACTCATAACACACTCATTACACACTCATTACACACTCATAACACACTCATTACACACTCATAACACACTCATTACACACTCATTACACACTCGTAACACACTCATTACACACTCATTACACACTCATAACACACTCATTACACACTCATTACACACTCATAACACAATCATTACACACTCATTACACACTCATTACACACTCATAACACACTCATAACACACTCATTACACACTCATAACACACTCATTACACACTCATTACACACTCATAACACACTCATTACACACTCATAACACACTCATAACACTCATAACACACTCATAACACACTCATTACACACTCATAACACTCATTACACACTCATTACACACTCATTACACACTCATTACACACTCATAACACACTCATAACACACTCATTACACACTCATTACACACTCATAACACACTCATAACACACTCATAACACACCCATAACACACCCATAACACACTCATTACACACTCATAACAGACTCATTACACACTCATAACACACTCATAACACACTCATTACACACCCATTACACACCCATTACACACTCATTACACACTCATAACACACTCATTACACACTCATTACACACTCATAACACACTCATTACACACTCATAACACTCATAACACACTCATAACACACTCATAACACACCCATAACACACCCATTACACACTCATAACACACTCATTACACACTCATTACACACTCATAACACACTCATTACACACTCATAACAGACTCATTACACACTCATAACACACCCATTACACACTCATAACACACTCATTACACACTCATTACACACTCATAACACACTCATTACACACTCATAACACACTCATTACACACCCATTACACACCCATAAAACACTCATTACACACTCATTACACACTCATAACACACTCATTACACACTCATTACACACTCATTACACACTCATAACACACTCGTAACACACTCGTTACACACTCGTTACACACTCATAACACACTCATTACACACTCATTACACACTCATTACACACTCATAACACACTCATTACACACTCATAACACACTCATTACACACTCATTACACACTCATTACACACTCATTACACACTCATAACACACTCATAACACACTCATAACACACTCATTACACACTCATTACACACTCATAACACACTCATTACACACTCATTACACACTCATAACACACTCATAACACACTCATAACACACTCATTACACACTCATAACACACTCATAACACACTCATTACACACTCATTACACACTCATAACACACTCATAACACACTCATAACACACTCATAACACACTCATCACACACTCATAACACACTCATAACACACTCATTACACACTCATAACACACTCATTACACACTCATAACACACTCATTAGACACTCATAACACACTCATAACACACTCATAACACACTCATAACACACTCATAACACATTCATAACACACTCATAACACACTCATAACACACTCATAACACATTCATAACACACTCATAACACACTCATAACACACTCATAACACACTCATAACACATTCATAACACACTCATTACACACTCATAACACACTCATTACACACTCATTACACACTCATTACACACTCGTAACACACTCGTTACACACTCGTAACACA
This sequence comes from Gobio occitaniae, assembly GCA_033150135.1. Lineage (NCBI taxonomy): Eukaryota > Metazoa > Chordata > Actinopteri > Cypriniformes > Gobionidae > Gobio > Gobio occitaniae. The sequence goes on from JARQWZ010006568.1 coordinate 14,215, forward strand.
CTCGTTACACACTCGTTACACACTCGTTACACACTCATAACACACTCATTACACACTCATTACACACCCATAACACACTCATTACACACTAATAACACACCCATAACACACCCATAACACACTCATAACACACTCATAACACACTCATAACACACTCATTACACACTCATAACACACTCATTACACACTAATAACACACTCATTACACACCCATAACACACTCATAACACACTCATTATACGCTCATTACACACTCATTACACACTCATAGCACTCATAACACACTCATAACACACCCATAACACACTCATAACACACTCATCACACACTCATAACACACTCATAACACACTCATTACACACTCATAACACACTCATAACACACTCATTACACACTCATTACACACTCATAACACACTCATCACACACCCATAACACACTCATTACACACTCATCACACACTCATAACACACTCATAACACACTCATAACACACTCATTACACACTAATAACACACTCATTACACACTAATAACACACTCATTACACACTAATAACACACTCATCACACACCCATAACACACTCATTACACACTCATCACACACTCATAACACACTCATAACACACTCATAACACACTCATTACACACTCATAACACACTCATTACACACTAATAACACACCCATAACACACCCATAACACACCCATTACACACCCATAACACACTCATAACACACTCATTATACGCTCATTACACACTCATTACACACTCATAACACTCATAACACACTCATAACACACCCATAACACACTCATAACACACTCATCACACACTCATAACACACTCATAACACACTCATTACACACTCATAACACACTCATAACACACTCATTACACACTCATTACACACTCATAACACACTCATCACACACTCATAACACACTCATTACACACTCATAACACACTCATTAGACACTCATAACACACTCATAACACACTCATAACACACTCATAACACACTCATTACACACTCATAACACACTCATAACACACTCATAACACACTCATCACACACTCATAACACACTCATAACACACTCATAACACCCTCATTACACACTCATTACACACTCGTAACACACTCGTTACACACTCGTAACACACTCGTTACACACTCGTTACACACTCGTTACACACTCGTTACACACTCATAACACACTCATTACACACTCATTACACACCCATAACACACTCATTACACACTAATAACACACCCATAACACACCCATAACACACCCATTACACACCCATAACACACTCATAACACACTCATTATACGCTCATTACACACTCATTACACACTCATAACACTCATAACACACTCATAACACACCCATAACACACCCATAACACACTCATCACACACTCATAACACACTCATAACACACTCATAACACACTCATTACACACTCATAACACACTCATTACACACTCATTACACACTCATAACACACTCATAACACACTCATAACACACTCATCACACACTCATAACACACTCATTACACACTCATAACACACTCATCACACACTCATAACACACTCATTACACACTCATAACACACTCATTACACACTCATTACACACTCATAACACACTCATAACACACTCATAACACACTCATTACACACTCATAACACACTCATCACACACTCATAACACACTCATTACACACTCATAACACACTCATTACACACTCATTACACACTCATTACACACTCATAACACACTCATTATACACTCATTACACACTCATAACACACTCATAACACACTCATAACACACTCATTACACACTCATAACACACTCATAACACACTCATAACACACTCATTACACACTCATAACAGACTCATTACACACTCATAACACACTCATAACACACTCATTACACACCCATTACACACCCATTACACACCCATTACACACTCATAACACACTCATTACACACTCATAACACACTCATAACACACTCATTACACACTCATTACACACTCATGACACACTCATGACACACTCATGACACACTCATTACACACTCATTACACACTCATTACACACTCATTACACACTCATAACACACTCATAACACACTCATTACACACTCATAACACACTCATCACACACTCATAACACACTCATTACACACTCATAACACACTCATCACACACTCATAACACACTCATTACACACTCATAACACACTCATTACACACTCATTACACACTCATTACACACTCATAACACACTCATTATACACTCATTACACACTCATAACACACTCATAACACACTCATAACACACTCATTACACACTCATAACACACTCATAACACACTCATTACACACTCATAACACACTCATAACACACTCATTACACACTCATTACACACTCATGACACACTCATGACACACTCATGACACACTCATTACACACTCATAACACACTCATTACACACTCATTACACACTCATTACACACTCATTACACACTCATAACACACTCATTACACACTCATAACACACTCATTACACACTCATTACACACTCATAACACACTCATAACACACTCATAACACACCCATAACACACCCATAACACACTCATTACACACTCATAACACACTCATAACACACTCATTACACACCCATTACACACCCATAACACACTCATTACACACTCATAACACACTCATTACACACTCATTACACACTCATAACACACTCATAACACACTCATGCTTCAGGACACACACTGGGACCAGACCATCAACAACTTATGTTTAAATAGAAAAACATTAACGTAATTTTGTAATTATTGGAGAAACTATACCAGTTTCCAAAATGAATGATGTAATTGTGAGTTTGTCTCAATTCTGAAAAAAAAAAGTAATAAATGCAAGTGCACTATATAGGGGATAGGGAACGATCAGACTGTGCGCTATACAGGGAGTGCAGAATTATTAGGCACGTTGATTTTCTGATCATATTTTTTTCCAGGCACATTTGACCAATTCCAAACCACAGTAATCCTAATAACTACTATTGATTTAGTATTTAATAATGTATAAGTGATATATAATTGTTCATGAAGGCTGGAAATGAAAAACACCTTATATTCAGGTGTGCAGAATTATTAGGCATGTTTTCTTTTACAGATAAATTGAGCCAAAAAAGAGATTTAACTCAGACTGAAAAGTCAAAAAGTATTAAATGCCCATGAGAAGGATGCAATACTAATGCAATTCTAGACATTGCAGTTAAGGCGTGACCATTGGACAGTGAAATGCTCGTTGGGTCAGCAGGATCTGACAAAAACAGGTGGTGAAGAAAAGACACCTGTTAACTGCAAAAGAATGAAGAATTAAGGTGAAGAATTAAGGGTGAAACCATCAGGAACCCTTTAGTCTCCAGCGCCACCATTTTCCAGAGCTGCAACCGACCTGGAGTCTCCAGAAGTGAAGGTGTCAGGATCTCAGAGACTTCAGTTAGGTAAAGAATCCTAAAAAATGACCCCCACTAGATAAGAATCACAATGATTTCTTTGAATTCTTCAAACAGTGGAGCTAGAGGATGTGGTGCTGGTCCTTCAAGAGTCACTCTCAACCTATCTGTCCATAAAGCCTATAAAAAAACCTTCTTCATGTATTTTACAACACTTCAGCTTGTGATTCTTATCTAGTGGGGGTCATTTTTTAGGATTCTTTACCTAACTGAAGTCTCTGAGATCCTGACACCTTCACTTCTGGAGACTCCAGGTAGGTTCAGCTCTGGAAAATATATAGGGGATAGGGAACGATCAGACAATGCACTATATAGGGGATAGGGAACGATCAGACAGTGCACTATATAGGGGATAGGGAACGATCAGACAATGCGCTATATAGGGATAGGGAACGATCAGACAATGCGCTATATAGGGGATAGGGAACGATCAGACAGTGCACTATATAGGGGATAGGGAACGATCAGACAGTGCACTATATAGGGGATAGGGAACGATCAGACAATGCGCTATATAGGGGATAGGGAACGATCAGACAGTGCACTATATAGGGGATAGGGAACGATCAGACAGTGCACTATATAGGGGATAGGGAACGATCAGACAATGCGCTATATAGGGGATAGGGAACGATCAGACAGTGCACTATATAGGGGATAGGGAACGATCAGACAGTGCACTATATAGGGGATAGGGAACGATCAGACAATGCGCTATATAGGGGATAGGGAACGATCAGACAGTGCGCTATATAGGGGATAGGGAACGATCAGACAGTGCGCTATATAGGGGATAGGGAACGATCAGACAGTGCACTATATAGGGGATAGGGAACGATCAGACAGTGCACTATATAGGGGATAGGGAACGATCAGACAATGCGCTATATAGGGGATAGGGAACGATCAGACAGTGCACTATATAGGGGATAGGTAACGATCAGACAGTGCACTATATAGGGGATAGGGAACGATCAGACAATGCGCTATATAGGGGATAGGGAACGATCAGACAGTGAGCTATATAGGGGATAGGGAACGATCAGACAATGCGCTATATAGGGGATAGGGAACGATCAGACAGTGCACTATATAGGGGATAGGGAACGATCAGACAGTGCACTATATAGGGGATAGGGAACGATCAGACAGTGAGCTATATAGGGGATAGGGAACGATCAGACAGTGCGCTATATAGGGGATAGGGAACGATCAGACAGTGCACTATATAGGGGATAGGGAACGATCAGACAGTGCACTATATAGGGGATAGGGAACGATCAGACAATGCGCTATATAGGGGATAGGGAACGATCAGACAGTGCACTATATAGGGGATAGGTAACGATCAGACAGTGCACTATATAGGGGATAGGGAACGATCAGACAATGCGCTATATAGGGGATAGGGAACGATCAGACAGTGAGCTATATAGGGGATAGGGAACGATCAGACAATGCGCTATATAGGGGATAGGGAACGATCAGACAGTGCACTATATAGGGGATAGGGAACGATCAGACAATGCGCTATATAGGGGATAGGGAACGATCAGACAGTGCACTATATAGGGGATAGGGAACGATCAGACAATGCGCTATATAGGGGATAGGGAACGATCAGACAGTGCGCTATATAGGGGATAGGGAACGATCAGACAGTGCGCTATATAGGGGATAGGGAACGATCAGACAGTGCACTATATAGGGGATAGGGAACGGTCAGACAGTGCACTATATAGGGGATAGGGAACGGTCAGACAGTGCACTATATAGGGGATAGGGAACGATCAGACAGTGCACTATATAGGGGATAGGGAACGATCAGACAGTGCACTATATAGGGGATAGGGAACGATCAGACAATGCGCTATATAGGGGATAGGGAACGATCAGACAGTGCGCTATATAGGGGATAGGGAACGATCAGACAGTGCACTATATAGGGGATAGGGAACGGTCAGACAGTGCACTATATAGGGGATAGGGAACGATCAGACAGTGCACTATATAGGGGATAGGGAACGATCAGACAGTGCACTATATAGGGGATAGGGAACGATCAGACAGTGCACTATATAGGGGATAGGGAACGATCAGACAGTGCACTATATAGGGGATAGGGAACGATCAGACAGTGCACTATATAGGGGATAGGGAACGATCAGACAGTGCACTATATAGGGGATAGGGAACGATCAGACAGTGCACTATATAGGGGATAGGGAACGATCAGACAGTGCACTATATAGGGGATAGGGAACGATCAGACAGTGCACTATATAGGGGATAGGGAACGATCAGACAGTGCACTATATAGGGGATAGGGAACGATCAGACAATGCGCTATATAGGGGATAGGGAACGATCAGACAGTGCGCTATATAGGGGATAGGGAACGATCAGACAGTGCACTATATAGGGGATAGGGAACGGTCAGACAGTGCACTATATAGGGGATAGGGAACGGTCAGACAGTGCACTATATAGGGGATAGGGAACGATCAGACAGTGCACTATATAGGGGATAGGGAACGATCAGACAGTGCACTATATAGGGGATAGGGAACGATCAGACAATGCGCTATATAGGGGATAGGGAACGGTCAGACAGTGCACTATATAGGGGATAGTGAACGATCAGACAGTGCACTATATAGGGGATAGGGAACGGTCAGACAGTGCACTATATAGGGGATAGGGAACGATCAGACAGTGCACTATATAGGGGATAGGGAATGATCAGACAGTGCACTATATAGGGGATAGGGAATGATCAGACAGTGCACTATATAGGGGATAGGGAACGATCAGACAGTGCACTATATAGGGGATAGGGAACGGTCAGACAGTGAGCTATATAGGGGATAGGGAACGATCAGACAATGCGCTATATAGGGGATAGGGAACGATCAGACAGTGAGCTATATAGGGGATAGGGAACGATCAGACAGTGAGCTATATAGGGGATACGGGACGATCAGACAATGCGCTATATAGGGGATAGGGAACGATCAGACAGTGAGCTATATAGGGGATAGGGAACGATCAGACAGTGAGCTATATAGGGGATAGAGAACGATCAGACAGTGCACTATATAGGGGATAGGGAAAGATCAGACATTGCACTATATAGGGGATAGGGAACGATCAGACTGTGCACTATATAGGGGATAGGGAAAGATCAGACATTGCACTATATAGGGGATAGGGAACGATCAGACTGTGCACTATATAGGGGATAGGGAACGATCAGACTGTGCACTATATAGGGGATAGGGAATGATCAGACAGTGGGCCATATAGGGGATAGGGAACGATCAGACAGTGCACTATATAGGGGATAGGGAATGATCAGACAGTGCACTATATAGGGGATAGGGAACGATCAGACAATGCACTATATAGGGGATAGGGAAGGATCAGACAGTGCACTATATAGGGGATAGGGAATGATCAGACAGTGCACTATATAGGGGATAGGGAACGATCAGACAGTGCACTATATAGGGGATAGGGAATGATCAGACAGTGCACTATATAGGGGATAGGGAACGATCAGACAGTGCACTATATAGGGGATAGGGAACGATCAGACAGTGCACTATATAGGGGATAGGGAATGATCAGACGTCTCAGCACACGTCTCTCAGATGATGAAGTAACTGTCAGTGTTGTGATTGGCTGCAGGCTCGGAGGCGGTCCTGATGATGCGAGAGATGTGATGACACACAGGTTCTTCAGCGGGGTTCAGTGGGAGGACGTGCTGCAGAAGAAGGTGCTGAAGTCGGTTTTGCATTTTTCTGGTTTTGCATTTAATTAATTATTTTTCTACAAATTCTATCATTTGCCTCCATCCCAATACTGAACAACACGACACACATTCACATCACAGGTCAGTGGTAGAGTAATACTCACAGGACACTAGAGATATTCACAATCACCAAAGTTCATTATTTGCATGCGTTTTACAGCCTTGCCGGTTAAACATTTAATTCACGTTAAACATCAACATTTAATTCTCTAAACGCCTGTCAAACACGTGATTACTGGACTAAGTAGTCGTCTTACTGCGCTAATACTGTCAAATACACACAAGGTTTACATAAACACAGTCGGTTATGTCTAAAGTGAAAGTAAAATCGGTGTGTGTGTATATTAGATTAATTGACAGCGGCGCAGCCTATAGTGAACACGCTATCCTTAAAGGGACAGTTCACCTCTAAAATGATGTCATTATTTACTCACTCTAATATTGTTTCAAACCTGTATTCATTTCTAGATGACGAATTTTCATTTTTGAGTGAACTATCCCTTTAATGTTAATACAACAACTAAAGACAAAGAGAAAATCACTCACTGCTCTTGACTGAAGAACTAATACAGCAGCTTTAATAAGAATCAGTGTATATTTTATAGTGAAGTCTGTGAAGTGTTTTATTTGTACATTTATTCATACAATTTCATACTTAAATGCTGCTGTACAGCTCTGAGCTGCCAGTGTAAATCTATATATATATATATATATATTATATTATACTATACACTAGGATTGTGTTCAAGGTTTTTTTTTTAAGTAAAGTTTTAAGTTTAAGTAAGGTGTTTCAATTATTTTAAGTAAAATAAAGAAAGAGTATTGCAATAAAGAAACATTTCTCCTTAACCTCTTGCTGTTCCTGTCACTTAAGAATAGAATAACAAAAAACTGATGTGACAAACCATCAGAACCGAACCGAGAACTGTGGTTAAAAACCGAGGTATGTATTGAACCGTGGACTAACTGTAGTGTGCATCTCTAGTAGTGGAGTGTGTCCTGTAGGGTTCGTGCAGATTCAAACAAAGTATAGGTTTCGTTCTCGAATAATTCAGCGTTTTTGAACAGTCGGTTAGAACAAATTAGTTGATGATTCTAGAATCCACTCACCAACTATACTGGCAGTTTATAGTTTCATAGGCCTGGAATAATTTCATATTTCTGTAATTGAAATATTATATTTAGAACATAAATCTAAAAATCTCATTACATTATTTAGAGAATTGCAATTACAGTCTAAGTGGATTTTGATAAATGGTAAGATGGATTTTGTTGATACTGACTTCATTTATTTCTATAACAGTCATAGTGTATCGTGGTAAATAGTGTAATGACTTAAAAAGATGGTCAACAATATGTAACTTTACTTTATAAGACGTGTGCCCTAAAAAGTGAGCATGCAATTTTGAGAACACCAAGGAAAGAGCGCGATCTTTAGTCTGATTGGATACTTCAAACACAAGTTTGCACTTCCTGTTTGGGGTCACGGAAAACTAGCAAATCACGCGTCGAGGACGTGCTTTCTAATATAAAAACCCATCGGAAACGCAGAAACGTCCTTGACCCCAAAGCACACGTTAAGAACGCACGTTTTTGTGGTAATTCCCGCGTCAAGGACGCGCATTTTGCTGTCAAATCGCAGGCTTTTGACGTGTCAGTGCGCAATCAGACGCCCGTCCAAGCGTATATGAACACTTTGGCTCGCCACCACTCGCGGCCTGTGTTGGGGAAAGTTACTCTGAAAAGTAATGCATTACAATATTGCGTTACTCCCTTAAAAAGTGACTAATTGAGTAACTTAGTTACTTTTTAAGCAAAGTAATGCGTTACGTTACTTTTGCGTTACTTTTTTTGTGCAAGTGAGATAAATAAATGCTCACATTTAGTCTAGAACTACAATAACCATCATGTTCACACACACACACACACACACACACACCTCTGCACTAACTCAACATGAGGACAGGAGAGCTGTCAGTCAAATTAATGTGAAAAGTAACTCAGATATTTTGTTGTAAATTTGAAAAGTAATGCGTTACTTTACTAGATACTTGGAAAAAGTAATATTATTTCGTAACTCAAGTTACTTGTAATGCGTTTCCCCAACACCACTCGCAATATTGCATTATTATCCAAAATTCTATTATGGAATCTTATGAGGGCGCCTACTCTAGCCTGTTAGTCCTCTAAAATGTTATATAATATTGAGGAAATACAGAAATGATTTAGAAACGCACAACAGCAGCTACATATAGAAAATACAAACTTTTTTACAAAATGAATCTGCTTTCGTCCCGCAGCTCGTGCCGCTCTTCAAACCGCAGGTGACCTCAGAGACGGACACGCGATACTTCGACGACGAGTTCACGGCGCAGAGCATCACCGTCACGCCTCCAGACAAGCGTGAGTCCTGTCGTCTGATTGGCCGTGAGCTCCGCGGCGGGTGGTCACATGTCCTTCTGCTCTGGTTTCAGGAAGCTGTCGCGGTGTGGAGGACGCTGGGCCGGCTCACTTCCCTCAGTTCTCTTACTCCGCCAGCATACGAGAGTGACGCCTCGTCTCTCCTGACCGCCATCCCATAATGCATCGTGACGGACTCATGTGGTGTCCAGACCACCTGACTGACGTCCACCTGCGTATGAATGTATTGATCTGCTCATTATGATCTTGTTGATTATGTGTCTGGATCAGATCTGCAAACATTAAAGCTGATCTCGCCTCATTCTGTGTGTTTCTGCTGATCTTCACTTTACACACACACACACACACGCACACAAATAAAATGACCAAAAATATAACTAAAATGAAATGTATGAAACTGATTTAAAATACCGACTATCAGGGGCGCAACTACCCAGAGCCAGAGGAGTATGCAGAAACAATTTTGGCACCCCCCCATTGATAAAGAAACTAAAAAAAAGAAAAGAATCTGAATTTTTATAACGATTCCAAGTAGGAACCGGTTCTCGATGCGCAATACTAACAGTGTTGCTAGCAAACATTCTAGAGCTCTTTAGTTCCTACTAAATTGTAACATGGCGCGTTTCCACTTGCCCATTGATCTAGTGTTGATGGTCATTGCAAAAACTCGGCTGAGGATGGGAACTGATGATGGTGAATTAAATGACTGTAACTGTAATCATAGCCGCGAGCGAGATGATTGACAGGACGATAGCGGAGGCACAAGCGTAAGATCACGTTTGTTAATAACACACAAAAAAAACACAAACTGAGGGTTCCCCGTTTTAAAGAGGAATTTCCAAATATCTTTTATTTATTTGTAATAATTCAAGTATAGCTATTTTATGTCATCCGTCTTATTCATTTTTTTTATAAAAGTTTAATATACACAAGTTTTTTTAGGCTACTGTACTATTTTATTGTTGTTGTACTTTCATTAAAAATAGGCTAATAACAAACATAAAAATAAACATTTGTTTGAAAGTAATTAAAGAGGAGATTATGAGTTAAGCAATATCATATGAGCAAGAGTGTTATTTTCCAGAGTAGCCGATATCAGCACGATTACAAAATGCGATATTAATTTTAAACAACAGTTCAATAAACAACAAGTTATAATTTTATACAGTTTTGCTCTATTTTTCCAACAAAAATAGAATCAAACAAAGTATAGGTTTCGTTCTCGAATAATTCAGCGTTTTTGAACAGTCGGTTAGAACGAATTAGTTCATGATTCTAGAATCCACTCACCAACTATACTGGCAGTTTATAGTTTCATAGGCCTGGAATAATTTCATATTTCTATAATTGACTTCCCACTTCTTGCGCCACTGCCAACTATGAAAGTATCTCTAGTATTTCTGATCATTGTTCAGGGCTCTCAAGTTTCAGAGATTTTGGCGACGGGTTTGGGTGGGGACGAGGTTCTGATCTGAAAAATGACACTAATTTGTATAAATAAATAATAATATTTTTATTCAACATTTCTGTGTGTGTGCATAGTATTAATTCTTGCATTTCTCTATTTCAATTACTTCAGGGAAGAGGCAAATTAATAATCCATAATAATTTGGAATATATATATATTTTCAGAATTTAGTGTGTTGTAAATATAATTTATTCTGAAGCAATATTCTCACCAGTGTTCAATTAGCTTTGAGATATTTAAATCTGCATATCTTTGATATTTTTACCTTTTATGAAGGGCATTTTCCCCTAATCTTTTTAAATATCGGCTATGCTTCAGCTTTCATTTTATATTCTTACATTTGATCTATAAATTAAATTAGAATAAGACACTGTATAGCTGTTGCCAATCAAATTAAATCATTTACACTGAAAAATGTTATGAGATTGTTTTAAATATACAAATAAGAAATGTTGGAAAGAAAACATTAAACTAAACCACCAGTAGGTGGCAGAATGTTAACGTTGTTGTTGCGGGAATATCTAAATCTTACCCGGATACAGCAATGCTATTTTCTGATTGGCTGTTCGGTATCTGTATTTTTGATTTGATTGGCAGGTGCGTGGCAGGGTCTTCTGAACTCACTTGATTCCTCTGAATAGCTGGTCCTCTATCGCTGGTTTCTGCTTCTTCTTCTGCTGTGTTTTATCAGGAGATTCTGTCCTCGTTCAGAGGATGTGTAACAGCGCCCCCTACCGTATAACCACAGATGGGACGGTCACTTTTAAAATGTATTTCACTACAGATTACAAAACACATGCTTTGAAAGTAATGTACTTTGTTAGGTTACACAGGTTTTGTTGCTCAATCTAAATACTTTAGAATACTTTGGAACACTAATAAGACATGTGACATCAAACATAGGACTTGGTTTTCCTTTGCATATTATTTTAAACATCAGTTTTTCACAAAGCAAAAAAAGCAGACAACGATGAATTAAAGGTGCAGTGTGTAGTGTTTATGAGGATCTAGTGACAGAAATGCAATATAAAACACATAAGAATGTTTTCAGTGGTGTATAAAGAGCTTACATAATGAACCGTTATGTGTTTATTCCCTTAGAATGAGCGTTTTCTATCTACACACACCACGGGTCCCTTACAGTGAAGCCGCCATTTAAACACCAGAAAGCTTCTATATTACATTTGATATGCGCATTAAAGCTTTGATCATAAAACTAAGCATTTAAAATATCTTACTAATACATATTATTGGCAGATACAGATATTAAAAAGCATTTTCTGTCAGTATCTGCTGTACTGTTCTAAAGATCTCATTGATTTACATAATCTCATATAAACATTGCATATTTTTTCTCATTTTGAGACTCTGAATAAACTTTAGTATTTTTCCCTTAATATGTACAAATAATATAAGAGCCTGATGTATAAAACATTTTAAAATATATATATAAATGAATAATTGTCTTGTATTTTTCGATGGCACGTGACGTCACCGCTGTCAGTGTGAACCAATGAGCTTAGAGGAGTCGTCATGTGATCAAAACAGGAAGTGCAGCGCCGCTGGCTCGTGAGATCGATGATCTTTAATCTCTATGAGAAGGCGTAACTACTGCTGTTTAATTGCTGTTGCCATGGCATTAATCCTCTTCATCATGTTCATGTGTGGCGTCATCAGCTCTCACGTGAGTCCGATCGATCGATCGCTGTGGAGTTTGATTGACAGGTGTTACTGTACATATCCGGGCACTGTGGCGTTATTATGGTATGTGTGTGTTCTAGCACTGTAAGTAGAAAACTAATGAAGACCATAATAACTCCACTGTGCCCCGGGTAATGCTGTGGTATCTGTGGTAAATGAGGTGTGGTGTGTTTGCAGACGAGCGTCGCGTCGCGATCTCACGCGGACTTCAGTGTTTACGGGCGCGCGCTCTATAAACTGGACACTTCCTGGCCCAGAAAGCCCGAGCTGTTCAGCGGTCAGGTGTTCGCGGTGGCTGTCAATCACCTGCAGGGGCGGGTCTATGTGGCGCAGGTGAGGAGGAGGAGGAGCTCACACTTCTGAATCACATGACCATATTAATGACCTGTCCTCTATACATTAATGACCTGTCCTCTATACATTAATGACCTGTCCTCTATACATTAATGTCCTGTCCTCTATACATTAATGACCTGTCCTTTATACATTAATGATCTGTCCTCTATACATTAATGTCCTGTCCTCTATACATTAATGATCTGTCCTCTATACATTAATGATCTGTCCTCTATACATTAATGTCCTGTCCTCTATACATTAATGACCTGTCCTCTATACATTAATGATCTGTCCTCTATACATTAATGTCCTGTCCTCTATACATTAATGACCTGTCCTCTATACATTAATGATCTGTCCTCTATACATTAATAACCTGTCCTATATACATTAATGACCTGTCCTCTATACATTAATGATCTGTCCTCTATACATTAATGTCCTGTCCTCTATACATTAATGACCTGTCCTCTATACATTAATGATCTGTCCTCTATACATTAATAACCTGTCCTATATACATTAATGACCTGTCCTCTATACATTAATGATCTGTCCTCTATACATTAATGTCCTGTCCTCTATACATTAATAACCTGTCCTTTATACATTAATGATCTGTCCTCTATACATTAATGTCCTGTCCTCTATACATTAATGATCTGTCCTCTATACATTAATGATCTGTCCTCTATACATTAATGTCCTGTCCTCTATACATTAATGACCTGTCCTCTATACATTAATGATCTGTCCTCTATACATTAATGTCCTGTCCTCTATACATTAATGACCTGTCCTCTATACATTAATGATCTGTCCTCTATACATTAATAACCTGTCCTATATACATTAATGACCTGTCCTCTATACATTAATGACCTGTCCTTTATACATTAATGACCTGTCCTCTATACATTAATGACCTGTCCTCTATACATTAATGACCTGTCCTTTATACATTAATGACCTGTCCTCTGTACATTAATGTCCTGTCCTCTATACATTAATAACCTGTCCTCTATACATTAATGATCTGTCCTCTATACATTAATGACCTGTCCTCTATACATTAATGATCTGTCCTCTATACATTAATGATCTGTCCTCTATACATTAATGACCTGTCCTCTATACATTAATGTCCTGTCCTCTATACATTAATGACCTGTCCTCTATACATTAATGATCTGTCCTCTATACATTAATAACCTGTCCTATATACATTAATGACCTGTCCTCTATACATTAATGACCTGTCCTTTATACATTAATGACCTGTCCTATATACATTAATGACCTGTCCTCTATACATTAATGACCTGTCCTTTATACATTAATGACCTGTCCTCTGTACATTAATGTCCTGTCCTCTATACATTAATAACCTGTCCTATATACATTAATTACCTGTCCTCTATACATTAATGTCCTGTCCTCTATACATTAATGATCTGTCCTCTATACATTAATGACCTGTCCTCTATACATTAATGACCTGTCCTTTATACATTAATGACCTGTCCTCTGTACATTAATGTCCTGTCCTCTATACATTAATAACCTGTCCTATATACATTAATTACCTGTCCTCTATACATTAATGTCCTGTCCTCTATACATTAATGACCTGTCCTCTATACATTAATGTCCTGTCCTCTATACATTAATGACCTGTCCTCTATACATTAATGATCTGTCCTCTATACATTAATAACCTGTCCTATATACATTAATGACCTGTCCTCTATACATTAATGACCTGTCCTCTATACATTAATGATCTGTCCTCTATACATTAATAACCTGTCCTATATACATTAATGACCTGTCCTCTATGCATTAATGACCTGTCCTCTATACATTAATGATCTGTCCTCTATACATTAATGATCTGTCCTCTATACATTAATAACCTGTCCTATATACATTAATGACCTGTCCTCTATACATTAATGTCCTGTCCTCTATACATTAATGCCCTGTCCTCTATACATTAATGATCTGTCCTCTATACATTAATGACCTGTCCTCTGTACATTAATGACCTGTCCTATATACATTAATGATCTGTCCTCTATACATTAATGTCCTGTCCTCTATACATTAATAACCTGTCCTATATACATTAATGACCTGTCCTCTATACATTAATGATCTGTCCTCTATACATTAATAACCTGTCCTATATACATTAATGACCTGTCCTATATACATTAATGTCCTGTCCTCTATACATTAATAACCTGTCCTATATACATTAATGATCTGTCCTCTATACATTAATGTCCTGTCCTCTATACATTAATGCCCTGTCCTCTATACATTAATGATCTGTCCTCTATACATTAATGTCCTGTCCTCTATACATTAATAACCTGTCCTATATACATTAATGACCTGTCCTCTATACATTAATGACCTGTCCTCTATACATTAATGATCTGTCCTCTATACATTAATAACCTGTCCTATATACATTAATGACCTGTCCTCTATACATTAATAACCTGTCCTATATACATTAATGACCTGTTCTCTATACATTAATGTCCTGTCCTCTATACATTAATGATCTGTCCTCTATACATTAATGACCTGTCCTCTATACATTAATGACCTGTCCTCTATACATTAATGTCCTGTCCTCTATACATTAATGACCTGTCCTCTATACATTAATGACCTGTCCTCTATACATTAATGACCTGTCCTCTATACACTAATGACCTGTCCTCTATACATTAATGTCCTGTCCTATATACATTAATAACCTGTCCTCTATACATTAATGTCCTGTCCTCTATACATTAATGTCCTGTCCTCTATAGACTAATGACCTGTCCTCTTTACATTAATAACCTGTCCTATATACATTAATGACCTGTCCTTTATACATTAATGACCTGTCCTCTATACATTAATGACCTGTCCTATATACATTAATAACCTGTCCTATATACATTAATAACCTGTCCTCTATACATTAATGTCCTGTCCTCTATACATTAATGTCCTGTCCTATATACATTAATAACCTGTCCTATATACATTAATAACCTGTCCTCTATACATTAATGTCCTGTCCTCTATACATTAATAACCTGTCCTCTATACATTAATGACCTGTCCTATATACATTAATAACCTGTCCTCTATAGATTAATGACCTGTCCTCTATACATTAATGACCTGTCCTCTATACATTAATGACCTGTCCTCTATACATGAATGTCCTGTCCTCTATACATTAATGACCTGTCCTCTATACATTAATGACCTGTCCTCTATACATGAATGTCCTGTCCTCTATACATTAATGACCTGTCCTCTATACACTAATGACCTGTCCTCTATACGTTAATGACCTGTCCTCTATACGTTAATGTCCTGTCCTCTATACATTAATAACCTGTCCTCTATACATTAATGACCTGTCCTCTATACATGAATGTCCTGTCCTCTATACATTAATGACCTGTCCTCTATACATTAATGACCTGTCCTCTATACATTAATGACCTGTCCTCTATACATGAATGTCCTGTCCTCTATACATTAATGACCTGTCCTCTATACACTAATGACCTGTCCTCTATACGTTAATGTCCTGTCTTCTATACGTTAATAACCTGTCCTCTATACATTAATGACCTGTCCTCTATACATGAATGTCCTGTCCTCTATACATTAATGACTTGTCCTCTATACATTAATGACCTGTCCTCTATACACTAATGACCTGTCCTCTATACATTAATGACCTGTCCTCTATACATTAATGTCCTGTCCTCTATACATTAATGACCTGTCCTCTATACATTAATGACCTGTCCTATATACATTAATGACCTGTCCTCTATATATTAATGTCCTGTCCTCTATACATTAATGACTTGTCCTCTATACATTAATGACCTGTCCTCTATACATTAATGTCCTGTCCTCTATACATTAATGACCTGTCCTCTATACATTAATGACCTGTCCTCTATACACTAATGACCTGTCCTCTATACACTAATGACCTGTCCTCTATACATTAATGACCTGTCCTCTATACATTAATGACCTGTCCTCTATACATTAATGATCTGTCCTCTATACATTAATGACCTGTCCTCTATACACTAATGACCTGTCCTCTATACATTAATGACCTGTCCTCTATACATTAATGTCCTGTCCTCTATACATTAATGACCTGTCCTCTATACATTAATGACCTGTCCTATATACATTAATGACCTGTCCTCTATACATTAATGTCCTGTCCTCTATACATTAATGACCTGTCCTCTATACATTAAGAACCTGTCCTATATAAATTAATGACCTGTCCTCTATACATTAATGTCCTGTCCTCTATACATTAATGATCTGTCCTCTATACATTAATAGCCTGTCCTATATACATTAATGACCTGTCCTCTATACATTAATGACCTGTCCTCTATACATTAATGTCCTGTCCTCTATACATTAATGACCTGTCCTCTATACATTAATGACCTGTCCTCTATACACTAATGACCTGTCCTCTATACATTAATGACCTGTCCTCTATACATTAATGTCCTGTCCTCTATACATTAATGACCTGTCCTCTATACATTAATAACCTGTCCTATATACATTAATGACCTGTCCTCTATACATTAATGTCCTGTCCTCTATACATTAATGATCTGTCCTCTATACATTAATAGCCTGTCCTATATACATTAATGACCTGTCCTCTATACATTAATGACCTGTCCTCTATACATTAATAACCTGTCCTATATACATTAATAACCTGTCCTATATACATTGATGACCTGTCCTCTATACATTAATGTCCTGTCCTCTATACATTAATGACCTGTCCTCTATACACTAATGACCTGTCCTCTATACGTTAATGTCCTGTCCTCTATACATTAATAACCTGTCCTCTATACATTAATGATCTGTCCTCTATACATTAATAACCTGTCCTATATACATTAATGACCTGTCCTCTATACATTAATGACCTGTCCTCTATACATTAATGATCTGTCCTCTATACATTAATAACCTGTCCTATATACATTAATGACCTGTCCTCTATGCATTAATGACCTGTCCTCTATACATTAATGATCTGTCCTCTATACATTAATGATCTGTCCTCTATACATTAATAACCTGTCCTATATACATTAATGACCTGTCCTCTATACATTAATGTCCTGTCCTCTATACATTAATGCCCTGTCCTCTATACATTAATGATCTGTCCTCTATACATTAATGACCTGTCCTCTGTACATTAATGACCTGTCCTATATACATTAATGATCTGTCCTCTATACATTAATGTCCTGTCCTCTATACATTAATAACCTGTCCTATATACATTAATGACCTGTCCTCTATACATTAATGATCTGTCCTCTATACATTAATAACCTGTCCTATATACATTAATGACCTGTCCTATATACATTAATGTCCTGTCCTCTATACATTAATAACCTGTCCTATATACATTAATGATCTGTCCTCTATACATTAATGTCCTGTCCTCTATACATTAATGCCCTGTCCTCTATACATTAATGATCTGTCCTCTATACATTAATGTCCTGTCCTCTATACATTAATAACCTGTCCTATATACATTAATGACCTGTCCTCTATACATTAATGACCTGTCCTCTATACATTAATGATCTGTCCTCTATACATTAATAACCTGTCCTATATACATTAATGACCTGTCCTCTATACATTAATAACCTGTCCTATATACATTAATGACCTGTTCTCTATACATTAATGTCCTGTCCTCTATACATTAATGATCTGTCCTCTATACATTAATGACCTGTCCTCTATACATTAATGACCTGTCCTCTATACATTAATGTCCTGTCCTCTATACATTAATGACCTGTCCTCTATACATTAATGACCTGTCCTCTATACATTAATGACCTGTCCTCTATACACTAATGACCTGTCCTCTATACATTAATGTCCTGTCCTATATACATTAATAACCTGTCCTCTATACATTAATGTCCTGTCCTCTATACATTAATGTCCTGTCCTCTATAGACTAATGACCTGTCCTCTTTACATTAATAACCTGTCCTATATACATTAATGACCTGTCCTTTATACATTAATGACCTGTCCTCTATACATTAATGACCTGTCCTATATACATTAATAACCTGTCCTATATACATTAATAACCTGTCCTCTATACATTAATGTCCTGTCCTCTATACATTAATGTCCTGTCCTATATACATTAATAACCTGTCCTATATACATTAATAACCTGTCCTCTATACATTAATGTCCTGTCCTCTATACATTAATAACCTGTCCTCTATACATTAATGACCTGTCCTATATACATTAATAACCTGTCCTCTATAGATTAATGACCTGTCCTCTATACATTAATGACCTGTCCTCTATACATTAATGACCTGTCCTCTATACATGAATGTCCTGTCCTCTATACATTAATGACCTGTCCTCTATACATTAATGACCTGTCCTCTATACATGAATGTCCTGTCCTCTATACATTAATGACCTGTCCTCTATACACTAATGACCTGTCCTCTATACGTTAATGACCTGTCCTCTATACGTTAATGTCCTGTCCTCTATACATTAATAACCTGTCCTCTATACATTAATGACCTGTCCTCTATACATGAATGTCCTGTCCTCTATACATTAATGACCTGTCCTCTATACATTAATGACCTGTCCTCTATACATTAATGACCTGTCCTCTATACATGAATGTCCTGTCCTCTATACATTAATGACCTGTCCTCTATACACTAATGACCTGTCCTCTATACGTTAATGTCCTGTCTTCTATACATTAATAACCTGTCCTCTATACATTAATGACCTGTCCTCTATACATGAATGTCCTGTCCTCTATACATTAATGACTTGTCCTCTATACATTAATGACCTGTCCTCTATACACTAATGACCTGTCCTCTATACATTAATGACCTGTCCTCTATACATTAATGTCCTGTCCTCTATACATTAATGACCTGTCCTCTATACATTAATGACCTGTCCTATATACATTAATGACCTGTCCTCTATATATTAATGTCCTGTCCTCTATACATTAATGACTTGTCCTCTATACATTAATGACCTGTCCTCTATACATTAATGTCCTGTCCTCTATACATTAATGACCTGTCCTCTATACATTAATGACCTGTCCTCTATACACTAATGACCTGTCCTCTATACACTAATGACCTGTCCTCTATACATTAATGACCTGTCCTCTATACATTAATGACCTGTCCTCTATACATTAATGATCTGTCCTCTATACATTAATGACCTGTCCTCTATACACTAATGACCTGTCCTCTATACATTAATGACCTGTCCTCTATACATTAATGTCCTGTCCTCTATACATTAATGACCTGTCCTCTATACATTAATGACCTGTCCTATATACATTAATGACCTGTCCTCTATACATTAATGTCCTGTCCTCTATACATTAATGACCTGTCCTCTATACATTAAGAACCTGTCCTATATAAATTAATGACCTGTCCTCTATACATTAATGTCCTGTCCTCTATACATTAATGATCTGTCCTCTATACATTAATAGCCTGTCCTATATACATTAATGACCTGTCCTCTATACATTAATGACCTGTCCTCTATACATTAATGTCCTGTCCTCTATACATTAATGACCTGTCCTCTATACATTAATGACCTGTCCTCTATACACTAATGACCTGTCCTCTATACATTAATGACCTGTCCTCTATACATTAATGTCCTGTCCTCTATACATTAATGACCTGTCCTCTATACATTAATAACCTGTCCTATATACATTAATGACCTGTCCTCTATACATTAATGTCCTGTCCTCTATACATTAATGATCTGTCCTCTATACATTAATAGCCTGTCCTATATACATTAATGACCTGTCCTCTATACATTAATGACCTGTCCTCTATACATTAATAACCTGTCCTATATACATTAATAACCTGTCCTATATACATTGATGACCTGTCCTCTATACATTAATGTCCTGTCCTCTATACATTAATGACCTGTCCTCTATACACTAATGACCTGTCCTCTATACGTTAATGTCCTGTCCTCTATACATTAATAACCTGTCCTCTATACATTAATGACCGGTCCTCTATACATTAATAACCTGTCCTATATACATTAATGACCGGTCCTCTATACATTAATAACCTGTCCTATATACATTTATGATCTGTCCTCTATACAGTACATTAATGACCTGTCCTCTATAGATTAATAACCTGTCCTATATAGATTAATGACCTGTCCTCTATACATGAATGTCCTGCCCTCTGTACCTTAATGATCTGTCCTCTATACATTAATGATCTGTCCTCTATACATTAATGTCCTGTCCTATATACATTAATGATCTGTCCTCTATACATTAATGTCCTGTCCTCTATACATTAATGACCTGTCCTCTATACATTAATGTCCTGTCCTCTATACATTAATAACTTGTCCTATATACATTAATGACCTGTCCTCTATACATTAATGTCCTGTCCTCTGTACATTAATGATCTGTCCTCTATACATTAATGACTTGTCCTCTATACATTAATGTCCTGTCCTCTATACATTAATGTCCTGTCCTATATACATTAATGACCTGTCCTCTATACATTAATGATCTGTCCTCTATACATTAATAACCTGTCCTATATACATTAATGACCTGTCCTCTATACATTAATGACCTGTCCTCTATACATTAATGATCTGTCCTCTATACATTAATGACCTGTCCTCTATACATTAATGTCCTGTCCTCTATACATTAATGACCTGTCTTCTATACATTAATGATCTGTCCTCTATACATTAATGACCTGTCCTCTATACATTAATGTCCTGTCCTCTATACATTAATGACCTGTCCTCTATACATTAATAACCTGTCCTATATACATTAATGACCTGTCCTCTATACATTAATGTCCTGTCCTCTATACATTAATAACCTGTCCTATATACAATAATGACCTGTCCTCTATACATTAATGTCCTGTCTTCTATACATTAATGACCTGTCCTCTATACATTAATGATCTGTCCTCTATACATTAATGATCTGTCCTCTATACATTAATGACCTGTCCTCTATACATTAATGTCCTGTCCTCTATACATCAATGACCTGTCCTCTATACATTAATAATCTGTCCTATATACATTAATGACCTGTCCTCTACACATTAATGACCTGTCCTCTATACATTAATGACCTGTCCTCTATACATTAATGATCTGTCCTCTATACATTAATGACCTGTCCTCTATACATTAATGACCTGTCCTCTATACATTAATGATCTGTCCTCTATACATTAATGACCTGTCCTCTATACATTAATGACCTGTCCTTTATACATTAATGACCTGTCCTCTGTACATTAATGTCCTGTCCTCTATACATTAATAACCTGTCCTATATACATTAATTACCTGTCCTCTATACATTAATGATCTGTCCTCTATACATTAATAACCTGTCCTATATACATTAATGACCTGTCCTCTATACATTAATGACCTGTCCTCTATACATTAATGACCTGTCCTCTATACATTAATGATCTGTCCTCTATACATTAATGACCTGTCCTCTATACATTAATGTCCTGTCCTCTATACATTAATGACCTGTCCTCTATACATTAATAACCTGTCCTATATACATTAATGACCTGTCCTCTATACATTAATGACCTGTCCTCTATACACTAATGACCTGTCCTCTATACACTAATGACCTGTCCTCTATACATTAATGACCTGTCCTCTATACACTAATGACCTGTCCTCTATACATTAATGACCTGTCCTCTATACATTAATGTCCTGTCATCTATACATTAATGACCTGTCCTCTATACATTAATGATCTGTCCTCTATACATTAATGACCTGTCATCTATACATTAATGTCCTGTCCTCTATACATTAATGACCTGTCCTGTATACATTAAAAATCTGTCCTATATACATTAATGACCTGTCCTCTATACATTAATGTCCTGTCCTATATACATTAATGACCTGTCCTCTATACATTAATGACCTGTCCTCTATACATTAATGATCTGTCCTCTATACATTAATGACCTGTCCTCTATACATTAATGTCCTGTCCTATATACATTAATGACCTGTCCTCTATACATTAATGACCTGTCCTCTATACATTAATGATCTGTCCTCTATACATTAATGACCTGTCCTCTATACATTAATGATCTGTCCTCTATACATTAATGACCTCTCCTCTATACATTAATGACCTGTCCTCTATACATTAATGTCCTGTCCTATATACATTAATGACCTGTCCTCTATACATTAATGACCTGTCCTCTATACATTAATGACCTGTCCTCTATACATTAATGATCTGTCCTCTATACATTAATGACCTGTCCTCTATACATTAATGACCTGTCCTCTATACATTAATAACCTGTCTTCTATACATTAATGTCCTGTCCTCTATACGTTAATGATTCCATCAGTCGTAACTCTTGCTTCTGGTGTGTGTCTCCGCACAGAGAGGCGATAACGTCCCCAAGGTCCTGGTTTTCAGCACGGATGGAGAGTTCCTTCAGGCCTGGAACACCAGCACTCTGGAAATGCCTCATGGGATGTTCCTGGCCAACGCATCGGCGGATCCGACCGTGTGGATCACGGATGTTGGGAACGGTGGGTTTGTGTTCCTCTGCAGGTGTGTGTGTGTGTGTTAGGGATGCGCGTTATACCGGTACTGGGAAAATACCGGTACATATTTAATTTCAAACGGTACGATATCATGATTTTGCTCATTTCGGTATATGCTGCTGTTCCGAAGTTCACTGCTAGGTGGCAGTGCGTTACCCAAACTGACGCGAAACCGGCAAATGTGGTGCCATAGAGGAACAAAATGAATACAGCAGATGATTCTCATCCAAGACGCCCAAAACTCATTAATAAAGAGAGGATTAGACGTGAAATTTGGAATTACTTTGCTTATAAAACTGCTGAAGAACCATCAAACCTTGCCGAGCATCTGCCACTTGCCCATCCTGACCTGTACAAGACATTACGAGATCGACAGGCGAGCGCATAAATCAAACGATCTCATTTAGATTTTTTTTTTCTTTTAACACCGATCAACGCACATACATAAGATTGTATGGTTTAAATATAACGAAATCTCCAGCGTTCGTTTCAACCAATGACGTTTAGATTTCATAATATTTGCACGCATACTATTGCACTATATTCGCGTAAGACATAAACAACTGTGTTTTTGACGACTCACTAAAGATGGACATATTTGACATAAGTTTGTGTGTATTTGACTAAGGAAAAACAACTTAATTTGGAAGCGCGACGCTCTTTAGGCTTGTGTGTTTGTTGTTGGTATGAGCGCACAGAAAACTCTCTCTTAGCTCCCGTCCCATGTATTACGAAATGCTATAAAATCGCTCGCATGTTCAAATTAGCGAGGTTTAAAAACACGTGGGCAGTGATTTCCGTCAGCTCCCGAAACGAAAGCTGAAGTTTTGAATCTGAGTGCGCAGATGCTTTTATAGTGTGTGTGCGATGTCTTTTGAAGCTAGAAGTGATTTGCTCATTTTGAGAGCTAGAGAAGGGAGTATTACTGAAATTACTGCACAAGAAAGTTTCCAAATGACTGATTTGATAATCTTTGTTGATTCATTTAATAATAAACAAAATATAAGTAAAATTATACGCAATATCCGCGCCAAAATTCAGACCCTGTATGGTATCGATTTAATATCGGTACTTCGGTATTAGATTGTGGTACCGTACCGAAGCAAAAATTGTGGTATCGAGCCATCCCTACTCTGCGGGTGTGTGTGTGTGTGAGTGTGTGTGTGTGTGTGTGTGTGAGTCATCCGTCCGCTTGTGTTCCAGGGCCGTATGGACACACAGTGAAGCAGTATTCTCCGTCCGGGAAGCTGCTGCAGGTGCTGGGATCCCCGGGGAAGGCCGGCTCTTCCCTCAGTCCGCTGCAGTTCGATCAGCCGGCCGAGATCTTCATCCACAGCTCTGGAGAAATCTACATCGTGGACGGAGACGGCGGCTTGAACAACCGCCTGATTAAACTCTCTCCAGGTGTGCACGCATCACGATCATCAGCAGGGGCGCAACTCAGAGTCCTGCACGGGTCCGATTTCTTAAACCCGTACCCACAGTGCTTAAACCCGCATCCGACCCGTTTTCCGACAGCAGCGCTAAATAAAATCCGCACCCGACCTGACCCGCTTAAAATAGAACCGACACCCGACCCGCACCCGCAATAAAATCAGTTTAGCATATCACATTATAGACACACTTACAAAAATGTTTATTGCCAGCATACAGAAGTTATTACACGACCATTAACACTAGGACAACTTCTGCCGGGAGCTTAACGTGGCTTAATGTACTGTTATTAAGAGACCAAACTCAGTAAACATAATACTAATAACGTATACTATGTACAAAAAATCAGATGAGCCCAGAATATGAACGCAACGCGTATAATTACACGTTAAACGTTTTCCTACCATAGAAAACCATTATAAAAAAAACACTTAACGTGGCTTAATGTACTAAGACAGTGTTATTAAGAGACCAAACTCTGGAAACATAACACAAATACTGTTGGATAGAACTTCTTGTGCTTGGTTTGTTACCACAGTTATCTGCGTGCTTCCTCAGCGATGAAGTTCCATCTATCTTTTCTTAAACTCCTCATGATCCATCTCGACGAGTGCAGGCAGAGCGCGCGCGGTTGTGATTCTTCTGTGAGGGCGCGCGCGCGGCCACAGATAAACTGAAATGGATTTGAAATTTTTATCAACTTGGAATACAGGCAAGGCATATTTTTGTATATGCATATTTTTAGGAACACATCTACAATATACATGCATATATTGTTTATATATAGGCCTATTTACGTTTGCACGTGACTGTTTAAAACCCGTGTTTAGACCCGTGTTTCTCCCTTGTCCGACCCGACCCGCACCCGTTTCAGACACACTAGGATGTTTTTCACCCGTAACAAACAAAAAAATAAACATTCGTTTGAGAGTAATTAAAGAGGAAATTGATTTAAGCAATATCATATGAGCAAAAGTGCTATTTTCCAGAGCAGCCTATATCAAAATTGCAAAATGCGATATTAATTAGTTCAATAAACAACCCGTTGTAATTTTTTTACAGTTTTGCTCTATTTTTCCAACAAAAATAGAATCAAACAAAGTATAGGTTTCGTTCTCGAATAATTCAGCGTTTTTGAACAGTCGGTTAGAACGAATTAGTTGATGATTCTAGAATCCACTCACCAACTATACTGGCAGTTTATAGTTTCATAGGCCTGGAATAATTTCATATTTCCGTAATTGAAATATTATATTTAGAACATAAATCTAAAAATCTCATTACATTATTTAGAGAATTGCAATTACAGTGTAAGTGGATTTTGATAATGGTAAGAAGGATTTTGTTGATACTGACTTCATTTATTTCTATAACAGTCATAGTGTATCGTGGTAAATAGTGTAATGACTTAAAAAGATGGTCAACAATATGTAACTTTACTTTATAAGACGTGTGCCCTAAAAAGTGAGCATGCAATTTTGAGAACACCAAGGAAAGAGCGCGATCTTTAGTCTGATTGGATACTTCAAACACAAGTTTGCACTTCCTGTTTGGTTTACCTTTACACGTTAATAACGTGCGTTTTGTCCGACTCATAGCGAGACGCGTGATTTACCATATCAGCGCTTTTTTTTATTTTATTAGTTTTTTTAAATAGCAAATCACGCATCGAGGACGTGCGCTTTAATATAAAAACCCGCATCGGAAACGCGCGTTTTCCTTGTCCCCAAAGCACACGTTAAGAACGCACATTTTTGTGGTAATTCCTGTGTCAAGGACGCGTGTTTTGCTGTCAAATCGCAGGCTTTTGACGTGTCAGTGCGCAATCAGACGTATATGAACACTTTGGCTCGCCCACTCGCGATATTCCATTATTATCCAAAATTCTATTATTGAATCTTATGAGGGTGCCTACTCTAGCCTGTTAGTCCTCTAAAATGTTATATAATATTGAGGAAATACAGAAATGATTTAGAAACGCACAACAGCAGCTACATATAGAAAATACCACAAAAAAAAATATGCGCCGCATATAGCACATGCCCACTTTTTGCGCCACTGATTATCAGATAACACTCGCTAAATCACAACACACACTTTGCTGTAATGTTTATGAGTTTTTGTAGAGCGACTGCATTTGTGTAAAACACGCCCAAACATCTCCATATAAGGGCTTTTTCCGCAGAACGTTTCCCTTACGGCCTTTCGTCACAAACATACGACGCTCAACCTGTTATAATCCTGTTTGTTTATTTGATGAGCTTGAGTGTGTGTGTGTGTGTGTGTGTGTGTCAGATCTGCAGGTGCTGTGGATGCACGGAGAGAAAGGTCAAGGACTGGCTCAGTTCTACATCCCTCACAGTGTGGCGGTCGACAGCTCTCAGAGGGTTCGTGTTCACAGCTTTACTCTCTCCTTCAGTCTAAGGTTCTGTTTGAAGGTCACATGACAGCGGTCAGGTGTGTGTGTGTGTGTGTGTGTGTGTGTGTGTGTGTGTGTGTGTGTGTGTGTGTGTGCGTTCAGGTGTGGGTCGCAGACCGAGGAAACAAGCGCATCCAGGTGTTTAACTCGGTGACCGGCGACTGGCTGGGATCCTGGGGCAGCTGCTTCAAAGACGACGCTCCGTACTCCGTCAGGTCTGAACCCTGACCCTGATCTGGACTGAACCCTGACCCTGATCTGGACTGAACCCTGACCCTGATCTGGACTGAACCCTGACCCTGATCTGGACTGAACCCTGACCCTGATCTGGACTGAACCCTGACCCTGATCTGGACTGAACCCTGACCCTGATCTGGACTGAACCCTGACCCTGATCTGGACTGAACCCTGACCCTGATCTGGACTAAACCCTGACCCTGATCTGGACTGAACCCTGACCCTGATCTGGACTGAACCCTGACCCTGATCTGGACTAAACCCTGACCCTGATCTGGACTGAACCCTGACCCTGATCTGGACTGAAACCTGACCCTGATCTGGACTGAACCCTGACCCTGATCTGGACTAAACACTGACCCTGATCTGGACTAAACCCTGACCCTGATCTGGACTGAACCCTGACCTGGACTAAACCCTGACCCTGATCTGGACTGAACCCTGATCTGGACTAAACACTGACCCTGATCTGGACTAAACCCTGACCCTGATCTGGACTGACCCTGATCTGGACTGAACCCTGACCCTGATCTCGACTGAACCTTGACCCTGATCTGGACTGAACCCTGACCCTGATCTGGACTGAACCCTAACCCTGATCTGGACTAAACACTGACCCTGATCTGAACTGAACACTGACCTGGACTAAACCCTGAATCTGGACTGAACCCTGACCCTGATCTGGACTGAACCCTGACCCTGATCTGGACTGAACCCTGACCCTGATCTGGACTAAACACTGACCCTGATCTGGACTGAACCCTGACCCTGATCTGGACTGAACCCTGACCCTGATCTGGACTGAACCCTGACCCTGATCTGGACTGAACCCTGACCCTGATCTGGACTAAACCCTGACCCTGATCTGGACTGAACCCTGACCCTGATCTGGACTGAACCCTGACCCTGATCTGGACTGAACCCTGACCCTGATCTGGACTAAACACTGACCCTGATCTGGACTGAACCCTGACCCTGATCTGGACTGAACCCTGACCCTGATCTGGACTGAACCCTGACCCTGATCTGGACTAAACACTGACCCTGATCTGGACTAAACACTGACCCTGATCTGGACTGAACCCTAACCCTGATCTGGACTAAACACTGACCCTGATCTGAACTGAACACTGACCTGGACTAAACCCTGACCCTGAATCTGGACTGAACCCTGACCCTGATCTGGACTGAACCCTGACCCTGATCTGGACTGAACCCTGACCCTGATCCTGATCTGGACTGAACCCTGATCTGGACTAAACCCTGACCTGGACTGAACCCTGACCCTGATCTGGACTGAATCCTGACCCTGATCTGGACTGAACCCTGACCCTGATCTGGACTGAACCCTGACCTTGATCTGGACTGAACCCGTACCCTGATCTGGACTGAACACTGACCCTGATCTGGACTGAACCCTGACCCTGATCTGGACTGAACCCTGACCCTGATCTGGACTGAACCCTGACCCTGATCTGGACTGAACGCTGACCCTGATCTGGACTGAACCCTGACCCTGATCTGGACTGAACCCTGACCCTGATCTGGACTAAACACTGACCCTGATCTGGACTGAACCCTGACCCTGATCTGGACTGAACCCTGACCCTGATCTGGACTGAACCCTGACCCTGATCTGGACTGAACCCTGACCCTGATCTGGACTGAACCCTGATCTGGACTGAACACTGACCCTGATCTGGACTGAACCCTGACCCTGATCTGGACTGAACCCTGACCCTGATCTGGACTGAACCCTGATCTGGACTGAACCCTGATCTGGACTGAACCCTGACCCTGATCTGGACTGAACCCTGACCCTGATCCTGATCTGGACTGAACCCTGACCCTGATCTGGACTGAACCCTGACCCTGATCCTAATCTGGACTAAACCCTGACCCTGATCTGGACTGAACCCTGACCCTGATCTGGACTGAACCCTGACCCTGATCCTGATCTGGACTGAACCCTGACCCTGATCTGGACTGAACCCTGACCCTGATCCTAATCTGGACTAAACCCTGACCCTGATCTGGACTGAACCCTGACCCTGATCTGGACTGAACCCTGACCCTGATCTGGACTGAACCCTGATCTGGACTGAACCCTGACCCTGATCTGGACTGAACCCTGACCCTGATCTGGACTAAACACTGACCCTGATCTGGACTGAACCCTGACCCTGATCTGGACTGAACCCTGACCCTGATCTGGACTGAACCCTGACCCTGATCTGGACTGAACCCTGACCCTGATCTGGACTAAACCCTGACCCTGATCTGGACTGAACCCTGACCCTGATCTGGACTAAACCCTGACCCTGATCTGGACTGAACCCTGACCCTGATCTGGACTAAACACTGACCCTGATCTGGACTAAACCCTGACCCTGATCTGGACTGAACCCTGACCCTGATCTGGACTGAACCCTGACCCTGATCTGGACTGAACCCTGACCCTGATATGGACTAAACACTGACCCTGATCTGGACTAAACACTGACCCTGATCTGGACTGAACCCTAACCCTGATCTGGACTAAACACTGACCCTGATCTGAACTGAACACTGACCTGGACTAAACCCTGACCCTGAATCTGGACTGAACCCTGACCCTGATCTGGACTGAACCCTGACCCTGATCTGGACTGAACCCTGACCCTGATCTGGACTGAACCCTGACCCTGATCCTGATCTGGACTGAACCCTGACCCTAATCTGGACTAAACCCTGACCTGGACTGAACCCTGACCCTGATCTGGACTGAATCCTGACCCTGATCTGGACTGAACCCTGACCCTGATCTGGACTGAACCCTGACCTTGATCTGGACTGAACCCGTACCCTGATCTGGACTGAACACTGACCCTGATCTGGACTGAACCCTGACCCTGATCTGGACTGAACCCTGACCCTGATCTGGACTGAACCCTGACCCTGATCTGGACTGAACGCTGACCCTGATCTGGACTGAACCCTGACCCTGATCTGGACTGAACCCTGACCCTGATCTGGACTAAACACTGACCCTGATCTGGACTGAACCCTGACCCTGATCTGGACTGAACCCTGACCCTGATCTGGACTGAACCCTGACCCTGATCTGGACTGAACCCTGACCCTGATCTGGACTGAACCCTGATCTGGACTGAACACTGACCCTGATCTGGACTGAACCCTGACCCTGATCTGGACTGAACCCTGACCCTGATCTGGACTGAACCCTGATCTGGACTGAACCCTGATCTGGACTGAACCCTGATCTGGACTGAACCCTGACCCTGATCTGGACTGAACCCTGACCCTGATCTGGACTGAACCTTGACCCTGATCTGGACTGAACCCTGACCCTGATCTGGACTGAACCCTGATCTGGACTGAACACTGACCCTGAATCTGGACTGAACACTGACTCTGATCTGGACTGAACCCTGACCCTGATCTGGACTGAACCCTGACCCTGATCTGGACTGAACCCTGACCTTGATCTGGACTGAACCCGTACCCTGATCTGGACTGAACACTGACCCTGATCTGGACTGAACCCTGACCCTGATCTGGACTGAACCCTGACCCTGATCTGGACTGAACCCTGACCCTGATCTGGACTGAACGCTGACCCTGATCTGGACTGAACCCTGACCCTGATCTGGACTGAACCCTGACCCTGATCTGGACTAAACACTGACCCTGATCTGGACTGAACCCTGACCCTGATCTGGACTGAACCCTGACCCTGATCTGGACTGAACCCTGACCCTGATCTGGACTGAACCCTGACCCTGATCTGGACTGAACCCTGACCCTGATCTGGACTGAACCCTGATCTGGACTGAACACTGACCCTGATCTGGACTGAACCCTGACCCTGATCTGGACTGAACCCTGACCCTGATCTGGACTGAACCCTGATCTGGACTGAACCCTGATCTGGACTGAACCCTGATCTGGACTGAACCCTGACCCTGATCTGGACTGAACCCTGACCCTGATCTGGACTGAACCCTGACCCTGATCTGGACTGAACCCTGATCTGGACTGAACACTGACCCTGAATCTGGACTGAACACTGACTCTGATCTGGACTGAACCCTGACCCTGATCTGGACTGAACCCTGACCCTGATCTGGACTGAACCCTGACCCTGATCTGGACTAAACACTGACCCTGATCTGGACTGAACCCTGACCCTGATCTGGACTGAACCCTGACCCTGATCTGGACTGAACCCTGACCCTGATCTGGACTGAACCCTGACCCTGATCTGGACTGAACCCTGATCTGGACTGAACACTGACCCTGATCTGGACTGAACCCTGACCCTGATCTGGACTGAACCCTGACCCTGATCTGGACTGAACCCTGATCTGGACTGAACCCTGATCTGGACTGAACCCTGATCTGGACTGAACCCTGACCCTGATCTGGACTGAACCCTGACCCTGATCTGGACTGAACCCTGACCCTGATCTGGACTGAACCCTGATCTGGACTGAACACTGACCCTGAATCTGGACTGAACACTGACTCTGATCTGGACTGAACCCTGACCCTGATCTGGACTGAACCCTGACCCTGATCTGGACTGAACCCTGACCTTGATCTGGACTGAACCCGTACCCTGATCTGGACTGAACACTGACCCTGATCTGGACTGAACCCTGACCCTGATCTGGACTGAACCCTGACCCTGATCTGGACTGAACCCTGACCCTGATCTGGACTGAACGCTGACCCTGATCTGGACTGAACCCTGACCCTGATCTGGACTGAACCCTGACCCTGATCTGGACTAAACACTGACCCTGATCTGGACTGAACCCTGACCCTGATCTGGACTGAACCCTGACCCTGATCTGGACTGAACCCTGACCCTGATCTGGACTGAACCCTGACCCTGATCTGGACTGAACCCTGACCCTGATCTGGACTGAACCCTGATCTGGACTGAACACTGACCCTGATCTGGACTGAACCCTGACCCTGATCTGGACTGAACCCTGACCCTGATCTGGACTGAACCCTGATCTGGACTGAACCCTGATCTGGACTGAACCCTGATCTGGACTGAACCCTGACCCTGATCTGGACTGAACCCTGACCCTGATCTGGACTGAACCCTGACCCTGATCTGGACTGAACCCTGATCTGGACTGAACACTGACCCTGAATCTGGACTGAACACTGACTCTGATCTGGACTGAACCCTGACCCTGATCTGGACTGAACCCTGACCCTGATCTGGACTGAACCCTGACCCTGATCTGGACTGTACGTGTTTTGTGTTTGTGACCCACAGATTCACTCCTGACCAGAAGTACATGGTGGTGGCCCAGTTAAATGCCAATCAGATCACGCTGCTGGAGGCTCCGCCCGTCGGCATCATCGGTCAGTGTCAGGTGATCAGCACCATCCAGCTGGCCGAGGACATCAAACCGCACCTGGTGGACCTGGACCTGAAGAGCGCCGATCTGTACGTGGCGGAGATTGGGGCCGGTCAGGCGCAGAAGTTCGTTCCGCTGACCGCCGCCGGTGTTTAGAGGTTCCTCGTGTCCAGTCTCACTGATCAGAGTTCTGGTTCTGACCGGTCCCAGCTGCGCAGTGAGAACGGGTTCTGGCCGAAACCTGACCGGACGAATCTCATTCACAATCACACTGCAGTGTCCAACACACAATAACTACACAAAAGAGCATTACGAGTGGATCTCTCGCAATTCCGACCTTTCGTAATTACACGTTTTTGAGCTTTTATCTCGCAATTCTGACTTTTTTCGTAATTACGTTTTTGTCACACATCTGACTTTATTTCTCACATTTGAGTTTACATTTCGCAATTTTGAATTTTCCTTCATTACGATTGTCACAATTCAGAATTTATTTCTCATACTTTTGAGTTCATATCTTGCAATTCTGACTTAATTTCATAATTACTATTTTTTTTCTCAATTCTGACTTAATTTTTTCGCAATTGTGTTTATCTCGCAATTCTGACATTTTTTGTAATTATGATTGTCACACATCCTACTTTATTTCTTGCACTTGAGTTTATATCTCGCAATTTTGTTTATATTTGCAATTTTGACTTTATTCGTAATTACGATTTGGTCACAATTCTGAGTATTTCTTGCACTATTGAGTTTATATCTCGCAATTTTGTTTATATTAGCAATTTTGACTTTATTCGTAATTACGATTTTGTCACAATTCTGAATATTTCTCGTACTTTTCAGTTTATATCTCGCAATTCTGACTTCATTTCTAGCACTTTTCAGTTTATATCTCACAATTTTGTTCATATTTCGCAATTACGATTTTGTCAAAATTCTGAGTATTTCTTGCACTATTGAGTTTATATCTTGCAATTTTGACTTAATTCGTAATTACTATTTTTTTTCTCAATTCTGACTTTATTTCTCACTTTTGAGTTTATATCTCGCAACTTTGTTTATATTTCGCAATTTTGACATTTTCCGTAATTACGATTGTCACAATTCAGAATTTATTTCTCGTACTTTTTAGTTTATATCTTGCAATTCTTACTTAATTTCATATTTACTTTTTTTTCTCAATTCTGACTTAATTTTTTCGCAATTTTGTGTATCTCGCAATTCTGACTTTTTTGTTATTACGATTTTGTCACACATCCTACTTTATTTCTCGCACTTGAGTTAATATCTCGCAATTTTGTTTATATTTGCAATTTTGACTTTTCGTTATTTTTTTCTCAATTCTGACTTTATTTCTCGCACTTTTGAGTTTTTATCTCACAATTTTGTTTATATTTCGCAATTACGATTTTGTCACAATTCTGAGTATTTCTTGCACTATTGAGTTTATATCTTGCAATTTTGACTTAATTCGTAATTACTATTTTTTTTCTCAATTCTGACTTTATTTCTCGCACTTTTGAGTTTATATCTCGCAATTTTGTTTATATTTCGCCATTTTGACATTTTCCGTAATTACGATTTTGTCACAATTCAGAATTTATTTATCGTACTTTTGAGTTACTATCGCAATTCTGACATTTCGTAATTACTTAATTACTTTTTTTTTCCTTCGCGATTTTGTTCATCTCGCAATTCTGTCTGACTTTTTTGTAAAGTTGAGTGCACAATCAGACTTTTTTCCCTCAGAATTGCGAGGAAAATGTCCGAGACCTTTTTAGTTGTTTTACTCTGTGGTGGAAACAAGCTCATAATCCAATAATGGAAGTCTGTCTTGATCATAATCATTGTCTTCGGGGGATTCTCAGAGGAATAAAGGGAGCAGAAGAGATGATGTGGGAAGATCTGTTGTGTGTGTGTTATTGTGCATATGTGCTAAATCCTGTGTTTTTGAGAACATAATGTTCATGTGATTCTATATAATTTATAAGCTTTGTGTGTTTGTGTCTTTACACACGACACAAATCACATTTGAGAGGCGTGTCTGTGAAGAATCGTGTTCTGATGATTTTATGATATTTTCATATTTTTGAGCTGATTGTTGACTGTATTTGTGAAGGTTGTTTATTAGTGTATCTGTGATTGAAGTATTAAATCTAATATATTGGGATGGAGTATAATTTGTGGTGATGTGTAATAATATTGGTATCAACAAACCGTGTGTGTATTTGGTGTAAATAAAGAGATTTTTTATGTTTGTGGGATTTTCTCTTGTTTGTATGTTTTATTGGCACTCATATATATATGGGGAAATAACGGAAGAAAAATAAACAATGTTATACACATTAATCTATAAATATATGCTTTATTTGCCTATAAATGTGACGAAATACATAAACGCGCCCTAGTGCGCGTGAACGCGCGTCTCCAGCGCACAAAAGAATGTCAACAATGACGGCGCGCGTCTTCTGAGGGCTGCCCAACACACTGCCTGATCGCCTGCGAATGTTTATTTTGTGGTGATTTGCCTCAGTTAAATGCGTGATTAAATGTATTAGCAGCTCCCATTATGTATAGACCGCTCTCGGCTGTTTAGTTGTGCTGTTTTTGTTCTCGATTGTTCCGTTGGTTTGGGCTTTTCCCGCGGGCAGCCCCAGTGTTTTGGCGTCGGATAAACATGGCGGAGCTGAAGGACTGTGCAGAACTGAAGGTAAGTGCAGATATAAACGCACGGCTGACATTAGAGATGACACGCTGGTGTGTGTACTGATGATCAGCTCTGATTTAACACACACAATCGATGGAGCCGTGCAGGAGCGGTGTGTGTGTGTGTTAGTGTGTGTGCTGAGAGAAACCCCAGAGAGGCTAACGGCTAAAGCTAACTCTCTGCACAATGACAGAAAAACAGCCTTTGAGAGCCGTTAGTGCGCATTAAACGCCTCTGTTTTCTGATAAACGTGTGTGTTATTCTGCTCTCTGCTATATTACCCCGGATTAACGTGATCAAACTGAGCGTTTATCGCGATTTTATTAACGGTTGGAATAATGGTGTCAGAATAACCCCTGATCTCAGATCAGACTCGCGTCAGAGCGGAATAAACCCAGATCTCCGCGGATCGGGCTCGTTTAATCTCACAGTGAGCTGAAGCGAATCCTCACCGCTCAAACGGACTCTGTTTTCTT
>JARQWZ010006569.1:0-50977 GCA_033150135.1 Gobio occitaniae
TGTAATTCAATAAATGCGAAGCTAAAGCCATCTGCTTTGTCAATAGTGTTATTTGTGATTTAAGACCTCAAGAAAAAGACAAAAACAAAAAAATAAATACAGTAAAATGGAATAAATACAACTTGAAAAAATTGGTGTAAGCTGATCCATGTCAAGATGTAAAACATCTGGGAAAATATAAATTACTTTAAATAAAAATGTGAAAATAAAATGTAGATGCTGTCCAATGTACGATTTAATAGCTTTTTGAATTCTGGGAATGAACATTGTCACAGTTTGCAGAATGGACCCTTTTCACAGACTTGATGACACGTTTCCACGTGTCTGCAGTTATCAACATCGCATATCTAGTAAAGTTTTTAATATATATATATATATATATATATATATATATATATATATATATATATATATATATTATATATATATATATATATATATATATATATAATGTTATTTTATTTATTTATTTATTTTATGTAGTAATATTCAGTAAATTACAAAACACAAATTGATATTGAAGCACATGGGAATATAAAAATGATATTTGTTGTCATCTCCCGTTTACCACTATAAAAGTTCACCCATTATGATGACTTCCGCTACCAAGAACCCCGGAAATGTGAAAAGGGTCCATTGTTTAATCTCCATTTACTAAAGTTTGGTCTGGAGAACTCAATTACAACACAATAATGTAGCCAGCAATGTTTATTTCACTGTTGTGCTTTTTGGCTGAGATATACAAATCAGTTGATAATGACAAGACATCCATTGAACATGACAACTTTGCACATCATTCACAGGTAATTCAAAGTGCACTTGAAGAAGTCAAGTTTAAAGAGGACACAAGCGCTTTTAAAGACTAGTCTGATTCTAGCATGACAAGTGATGCATGAACCACTACACATTTATCTATTATTTGTTATTTAGCGTTACACTAACACAATCATTGTGGTAAAATTGTATCTTTCGCATCCTTATATTTTAATAGTTGATGATACTGTTCAGGTATTTCTGAAATATAATATATAACTATAATTGTATTTCATTCTGTCAGCATATTATATACTTTTTCATATTTACAAAGACGTTAAATAAGTAGATAAAATGGGTGTCCCATATTTGTATTTGTGTACATTGTAGTCTGAAAATCTTCTGGCTAAAAATATGCACACTGTATGCAATTGCACACTTTAGGTTGCAAAATGACTTGTTAATATGTCATTATTATGCTATTGACTTGTGATATTCAGTCTACATATGTAGTTATTGATACTGCGTGTATACACACTTTAAAAAGTGAAACTATACATATTTTTAATACTACGTAAAATGCATTTTTATGTTGCCTGACAAATGTGTACAAAATATCCCCATAAAGAAATGATTTGGCATGAAATAATTTTTGTAAAATGTTTTTTGTAGATGCCAGAATGATTCATGTTGAAATGGAGAGAGAATATGCAGAAGGGAAAAAGGGGATCACCAGTCAGAACATTTCCAATTGCAGTAAGTCTCGTGCATAATCTTTTTCTTTTGACTAATCTTGTGCACTGGGGAATGTGTTTTCATGAAAAGCACCGTTGTTTCTGGGATTAGAAAATGTTGCTCGCCTAATTCTGTCTCATAAGCTGGATGTCTCATAAGCTTATCTCATAGCAAGTAATTTCCTTATGTGGAAAATAAAGTAGACTTTACTTTCTGTGTGCCAAACTGTGCATTTTGGTTAACATGAACATATTGTATTGTCATACTGTAGAAATGTTAAAAGTACTGAATTGAAAGTATTAAAGGTAGCAGTAACTACATTTGGGGTGGGGGGGGGTTTGGTAGTAGTAGTCGACACATTTTTTTTCACTAAGTGTGACATTTAAAAAGGCAGTTTGAAGTACAGTGTAAGAGCACTTTCACTGTATACCATCAAAAATATGAACAGTTAAATTTTGTCGAATATGATTCCAGCTTAACCCTTATTGAATGACAGCCACAAATTCTCTTCTTACATGTGCTTTGTAATGATCCAGATAAAATTGGACCCATTTCCGTAACATTTCCATTTGGAGCAGCTTATGTGCTTTGTCAAAATATCAGTTAAGACATTTTATTACATCTTGAAATCTCCCAAATTAAATATAACAGACCAAACTATACCACAAACACAGACTTCACAATCATGTCCACAGACAGTCCACAAATATACAGCAAGGATGACATAAGCACACAAAGACAATAAGCATGTGTCATACCTGTTAGAAACTATACCAGGACATTAACTGTTATTATCATATGCTTAGTTTATTTGGACTTGTTCTCAATAGCAATAGTCTCAATCTTTTGACCAGTGAGCAACTGCCAGATTCCTCCCCTGTAGTTCTCGTTTCCGAGGGCATAAACAAAGACGTTGAAAGTAGGTGATGTCTTAGCCAAAATGGGTGCAATCTGTAAGAACACATCCAAATCAGATTCATGCTGTGAATAGTTTAACAGAAATGTTATTTATCAGTTCATGTGTTTATGCTACTGTCTGTATGCTCACCAAGGTTGATTTTGTTTGATCAAAACAGCAATATTATCAAATATTTTATTATAAATAATCTATTTTAAAATGTAAAAGTTGTTACAGGTTATGCTTAATATTTTTGTAGAAACGTGACATTTTCAGGATTCTTTGAATAGAATAAAAAACCTGAATTCATTTTAAGTAGAAATCTCTTGTAATATTATAAGATTTACTGGTTATCTATCATTATAGTCATTCCAGTCCTTTCTTCTGAGGAGCACAAAAGAACATATTTTGATGAATATATTGTATAATTTAGTTTTTTTTATATGATGAAAGTCAGTGGGTTTCAGTGTTGCATTGGAACCCATTCACTTTTATAGATAAAAACAGTTAACTTTTGTGCTCCCTAGAAGACAGTCTAGATATATGCTTTAAAACAATGACTTCCTCACCATTCTCAGTTTAGGAGAGACAAGGGTTGCGTTCTCCACAGCAGCATAGAAAGCCAGGATACCATAGGGGCCCCAGCAAAACAGCATGGTCTTCAGAGGAGTGCTACAGTTGAACTGCACATAGAGACAAAACAGGAGATTTAGTCTTCAGTTGGATTTCTTAGTCACATGCTGCAGATTAAAGGGTTAGTTCACCCAAAAATGAAATTTCTGTCATTACTTACTGACCCTCATGTCGCTCCCTGTAAGACCTTCGTTCATCTTCGGAACACAAATAAAGGGATTTCTGACCCTCCATAGACTGAAAAGTTATTACCACTTTCAAGGCCCAGAAAGGTAGTAAAGACATTGTTTTAAAAGACATTTTATGAAGTGACAAGAATACTTTTTGTGCGCAAAAAACAAAGTTCTAAACACAGTGTAGTGCTTCTGGGTTCTACACAAGAACTTCTCTGACATAGAACCCGGAATCGCTGCACTGTGTTTACAACGTGAACACAGTAAGGAGACTGACATGGAAGAAAATAAATTGTTGAATAAAGTTGTTGTTTTTGCGTCATCTGAGGATTTTTTGGCCAGAGGCTAGAGACTATAGCCAGTATAGGAGCTAGTTCTGCATGTTTTCAACCCGCCCATAGGGGAGGGATCTCACTCACAGAATGTAAATGCGCACGGCCGCTGGCGCTCGGCTCGGGCATTAATAATGGAGCAGTGCGGAGCAAAGTGAGTGTTTCAACTTTTCAATGAATTCCTATGAAAGTTAAGCTTCCATAGGCATGATCTGATAACGCGCCAGACTGGACACGCGTCGTGAAAGACTGCCGCGCTTACCTCAGCTCTGCTCAGCTCTTCATTCTGATGAATGAAATCTGACTCCTGCTGCATTTGTGCCGTGACTTTCGTTTGGCTCACTCACACTTTATTGAAAAGACACGTTCAGTTTTTAATTGTAGTGTCTGTTCTCAAACTGAACGGAATTATTTTATTACTATGAATATCAAAACGACGGTGGGGGCAGTGCCGCGTAGGGCAAGAGATTTAACCAGTAGCCGTGGCTTTGGGAGTGGCCTCTTAGGGTAGCGAAGCAAGTGCATTCTGGGAGTTGTTGTCTTTCATCCACATGAGACAAAAATACATTTTCTGTCTTTTCTCAGTCTAGAAGGCACCAAATTCAAAAATAATTTCACATTTCTACTACATAAATGACCCAGTTTAAATACACATTCATCTTCCCAGCGCTGAAGTACCCCTTTAAGGTTGACCACTGTAGTCACATGGACTATTTTAACGATGTCTTTACTATCTTTCTGGGCCTTGAAAGTGGTAATAACTTTGCAGTCTATGCAGGGGTCAGAAAGCTCTCGGATTTCATCAAAAATATCTGAATTTGTGTTCCGAAGATGAACGAAGGTCTTGCAGGTTTGGAACGACATGAGGGTGAGTAATTAAAGACAGAATTTTCCTTAATTAACTTCGGTGTAACTAATACACCATTAAACATGCTACTGTTCATATGTGGGTCAATGACATGACGTATTTTTTGTGTCCGAATTCATTATTTTCCTAAAAAATACAATTTAATAAATACATGTCACATATCAAATTGATCTACAATATTTCCTTTATAAGATACTTTAATTTTTGTGAAATTCAATTGACTTTTTGAGTTGTGGTGTTTCAAAAACCTAAAATGTCAGGTGGTGCGATAGGCAAATTTACGTTTAAAAGTATCAATTTCCACTGCAATTGCAAAATGAATTAAGAAATATAAATGTAAACCATTATATAATGTATACAAATAATAATAAAACAAAAAACAAAAAAACATAACTCCTTATGGAAAATTGTGTTCTGAACACAGAAAAGTGTCCGTTTATATGAATTGGACTAAAAGGGCAATACATAGAAAAGGGAAAGGGAATTTACCATGTGATATGCATTTTACAATGATTCATAGGTATATTGTATACAGGGAGTGCAGAATTATTAGGCACGTTGATTTTCTGATCATATTTTTTTTCCAGGCACATTTGACCAATTCCAAACCACAGTAATCCTAATAACTACTATTGATTTAGTATTTAATAATGTATAAGTGATATATAATTGTTCATGAAGGCTGGAAATGAAAATCACCTTATATTCAGGTGTGCAGAGTTATTAGGCATGTTTTCTTTTACAGATAAATTGAGCCAAAAAAGAGATTTAACTCAGACTGAAAAGTCAAAAAGTATTAAATGCCCATGAGAAGGATGCAATACTAATGCAATACTAGACATTGCAGTTAAGGCATGACCATTGGACAGTGAAATGCTCGTTGGGTCAGCAGGATCTGACAAAAACAGGTGGTGAAGAAAAGACACCTGTTAACTGCAAAAGAATTAAGAATTAAGGTGAAGAATTAAGGGTGAAACCATCAGGAACCCTTTAGTCTCCAGCGCCACCATTTTCCAGAGCTGCAACCTTAACCTGGAGTCTCCAGAAGTGCAAGGTTAGGTAAAGAATCCTAAAAAATGACCCCCACTAAATAAGAATCACAAGCTGAAGTGTTGTAAAATACATGAAGCCTGCTTTTTTATAGGCTTTATAGGTTTTATAGGTTGAGAATGACTCTTGAAGGACCAGCACCACATCCTCTAGTACCACTGTTTGAAGAATTCATCTTCCAGAATCTGGCAGTACGTTTTGGGA
Source organism: Gobio occitaniae (assembly GCA_033150135.1). Lineage (NCBI taxonomy): Eukaryota > Metazoa > Chordata > Actinopteri > Cypriniformes > Gobionidae > Gobio > Gobio occitaniae. The sequence goes on from JARQWZ010006569.1 coordinate 5,647, forward strand.
GTTCATTTTAGTCCATCCTGAAGTCCGTTTTGCAGAGATGGACTAAAAATGAACTCCCAAAACGTACTGCCAGATTCTGGAAGATGAATTCTTCAAACAGTGGTACTAGAGGATGTGGTGCTGGTCCTTCAAGAGTCATTCTCAACCTATCTGTCCATAAAGCCTATAAAAAAACCTTCATGTATTTTACAACACTTCAGCTTGTGATTCTTATCTAGTGGGGGTCATTTTTTAGGATTCTTTACCTAACTGAAGTCTCTGAGATCCTGACACCTTGCACTTCTGGAGACTCCAGGTAGGTTGCAGCTCTGGAAAATGGTGGCGCTGGAGACTAAAGGGTTCCTGATGGTTTCACCCTTAATTCTTCACCTTAATTCTTAATTATTTTGCAGTTAACAGGTGTCTTTTCTCCGCCACATGTTTTTGTCTGACCCTGCTGACCCAACGAGCATTTCACTGTCCAATGGTCATGCCTTAACTGCAATGTCTAGTATTGCATTAGTATTGCATCCTTCTCATGGGCATTTAATATTTTTTTACTTTTCAGTCTGAGTTAAATCTCTTTTTTGGCTCAATTTATCTGTAAAAGAAAACATGCCTAATAATTCTGCACACCTGAATATAAGGTGATTTTCATTTCCAGCCTTCATGAACAATTATATATCACTTATACATTATTAAGTACTAAATCAATAGTAGTTATTAGGATTACTGTGGTTTGGAATTGGTCAAATGTACCTGGAAAAAAAATATGATCAGAAAATCAACGTGCCTAATAATTCTGCACTCCCTGTATGTACATTATTTTAAATGAATATATGGTCGGACCGCCTGACATTTTTTGGGTGGTAAAATCAGAAATTTTGTTTAATAATGAATTAATGCTGTCTTAAAAGCTGTAAAACCAATATGAATCAACACCATACATTTTTTGGACATAAAAATGCATTTTAAAATGTGACAACACTGTTAAAAATTATCGTGATTTTAACTGTAAAAGACTGTAAAAATGCTATGGTAAAAACCTCCTTAGTTTCCTTACTATATAAGTTGTAACTTTAATAGAGCTAGCCTTTCCTTTCATGTAATTTTGCAGTAAAATATTTTTTTTTTTTTGTGTCATGTGTTACTATGATAACGTTTAGAATTTGTGTGAATAACACTGTGCACCTTTTATATATTAGTATTCTCTTTCTCAGCTGCTTGCGATGAGCTTTGATTCATCATGTCACTTTCTCATCACCTGTTTTTGGTGATTGTCAGTGTATTACGAAGGTATAAAACAGATATTAGTATTTTATTAACATTAATATCAGTTTAGGAAATTAAATGTGAATGTTAAAATTAAGTTAAATCTGTAAAACCTAAAATGTTGCTTCCATATTTTTTACGCTAAATTTGTGGCAATTTTTTTTTACAGTGTACAGGTGAACACAAAAAATACAAAAGAGTTGATTAGGATTGACATAAGCTAAATTTGGCATGAAGGCTTAACAAAGACATAATTACAAAGACTTATAATACTATATTTAAAAACTAGAATACAGTAGTAGGCCTAAATTAATGTAATACTGTACAAATGTTATTTTAGTATTTATTTATATACTGTTTCAGTGGGGTTTTTTTTTGTCTCATTTTATTTTAATTTTGGCATGTGCTTTTCATTTTATAAGTGTTTTTTTTATATACATATTGCTATTGAGATTTAATTTATTTTTTATTCCCTGTTAATCATTTTAGTGTTTCAACATTTTTCAGTTAGCTGTCAAGGCAACATTTTTAATTTAAATTTTTTTTATCTAATATTCATATTTTATTTATTTTAGCTTCCAGTTAACAAAAATTGTAATGTTAATAACCCTGTTCTGTGCTGGTCCTAACTGTCTGTAAATGGAAATCCCCTTCTTCTGCTATCACTTTGGTATTGGTGTCCATGCAATTTTTTAGCGTTACATAATAGTTCTGTCCTGGAAAAGGGTTTAGTAGCTGTTGCAGAGATGCCTTTGTGCTCCCAGGCAAAACGTTTCTTTGACCCACTCAGTCACCGTTAATAATGGTCTTATGCAATGTGAGGGGAAATGTAAACTCTGTTCTTTTCATGCACCCTTTGGCCTCACATGCCAAATTCTAATATCATGCAGAGGATACTTTACCTTAGCCTGGCCAGTCTTCTTGAATTTCCTATCAATGGACTGATAGGAAGATAGCACGACAAACACTTGAATGCCCATGTTGAAGATGGCCATGGGGATCAAGTAAGACACGTAGTTCCTGAGGACAGGTAAACATTACATTTATAGGCCTTCAAGTCTCATTTCAGATTGACAAGGAAATGAGACGTCCCCATGAACCTACTATTTCTTTTATATACTGTATTTGTAAATATGGGTCAGAATGCATATTTAAATATATGGGTCAGAATGTGGGTCTGAACCTGATATTAGCGGTGGTGAGCAATGTTGCATGTTATAACATGTCAATACTGATTAACTGTGCATCTTACCTATCACCCTTGCTGTAGTCCAGGGTGCAGCAGGTCCTCAGGGGCTCGTAGTCATACTCTCCCCAGCCAATCAGAGGCATGGCGGACCAGAAGGCAGTGAAGAGCCAGATGAAGATAACCAGGGTGATGGAGCTGCTCCACTGCAGCTTTGTCCCTAATGAAAAAAAGGGGATCAAACATTGTGCTGTGTAAATTGTTTTATTTGATGACTCTAAGGCAGTTTTGTGGCTGTTCGAATGCATTTGACCGCATGAGCTACAAAAGCAATCCGGTTGAATGCGCTTTTTACTTCCTCTGGAAGTGGTCGAAAGTGGACAAGCTCTAAACATTTTAGACTCCTTTCCACCTGTATTTAGCATTGTCCATTGCTGATCGGATTGACTAAAATGCTTCTTAATACCAGATGTAAACAGGGCCTAAAAGTCTTTAATGGTATGGTATGTTTAAAAGTATTTTGCTTTTATGTTTTGATGTTAACCCACCCAATAATGATGGACTTGAGATGTTCAGTGTTGACATAGGCTGCTGTAATAATTTAAAATGGCCATTCACTGAAATTCTGAAAAGAATGGTACCTTCAGTAGGTGGTCTTTGCAACATGGGTGGTCTGAACTAGAACAAAGACTGTCAAATATCCCGTTGAAGTGCAGGTCCTATATGGTGAGAGGCATCTCATTGTTTTTTTTTACTAAGGTTCTTTGTTCCTTTTACTCACTTGTGCAGTACTGGTGGTATCTGTCCCAAGCAATGGCTGCAATAAAGTGGATGCTGGCAAGAGCAGTCATAAAGCCCTGGAAGCCATGTGTCTGGCATCCATCTGATCCATAAGGCCAGTATCTGGAGTTTCAAGAAGATCACACATAAAAAAGATTAATAATGTGTAATGTATTTTAATCAGTGGCAGATTCTTAAACTTTAACATCTGTCTTTCCTATCTTGAATATTTTTTTTAATCATTGTTTGGATCAGTACATTTGGAAATCCAGCTGGTTTCTGGTTCAAAACAGCTGGTAGCTGGTTTGTTTCTGGTCTAAAATGGTCTACCAGCTTGCACCAACTAATGAACAACCTGAAACCAGCTTAAGGTGGATTTTCCAAAAGACAATTCCTGCTTTCCTGGTCTGAGCTAGTGCTCAGCTGGTAATGCACCTGGGTGGTCATGCCTGGGGGCAGCTGAAAATCCTCTAAAAGCCAGCCCGACAAGGCCAGGAGACCAGCTAACACCAGCAAGTCATATTAGGCTGGATTATGTATTATAGCAGGGATGTGATTAAAAGACATTTCATTCCACAGAGAATTTTTTTTTAAAAGTCCTGCAACCCCAACTATCCCTCTAACTTAACAGCTGCACTTTAGTCATTTAATACGAAAAAATGACATCACATCTGTATTTACACACTGGCTTCCGTGACGCACCATTGCCTCCAGGGGTTCCGTCAACAACAACAACATCATCAACACACAAACGTGCGCGTGCTCACCTCAGAAAGCTTGAGAAGGCAGCGATAGTGGCGTTCATAGAAATACCCATATCTGCCATGGCCAGACTGAACACGAGAAAATTACTTGGGGTCCGTAATTCTCTTATTTTAAGAAAAGCAACAACGGTGACAGCATTCAGGAAGAACCCGAGGAGACCTTCAGAGGATACAGAAAAACGTGTGAAAAATCGGAGCCTTCTCGAGACCCCATAACGCGGTTACGAAACAGCAATGAGCTGTACATTAAGTGGCAGTCTTCAGACAGTTAGGTAAATCTACATTATTGATGTCGCAACCTCTCGCTCCCAGGTGAAGCGCATCATATCAAGGATAGGCTACACATCCATAAAGTAAGATTTACATGCGAGCCTCTCTTTTTTAACCTGAACATGATTCTACTTACCCTCCACGAGCAGACAAGATCCCAGGGAGAACACATCGAAATCGGAGAATCCCTCCGGTAATGGATACGACGTTACCATTTTGAACGCAATTTGGACACCAAAGTGTGCAGAATCACAATCCGCTCGCGCGCGCGATGTGCCTCAGTGTGTTCAAACGGAGCCTTCTTTTAAAGGAGCATTTCACGTGAAAAAGCATAAACGTAATTATGTAAAGCTCTCCCTCTGCCTCAATCCGCGCAAGAATGTCTTAATGAACATAACAACTACCACTGACCCCTAATACGTATTTACACAAGGCATCAGTAAAGCGCTCATTCAGTTACACAACAACCCTTTGTGTGTCGGACGCTTGAGCGCACTGATGATAAGACCGGGGTGGATGTGAACCAGTTCAGCCTGTGCCAATTCAGTGTATTGTGTTCTGTTCGCTGGATGAACAACAGGTGTCGTCGAGCTGGTACTCCAGACACTGTTAGACATCGTGTATTTGACTGTTTGCGAATGGATGATAGGAGTAACTGTTTTACAGTGACTTTTCTCAAATGCAGACTGTCACATTGGCTGTTTGGAGAAAATCAATGGATATTGAGTAAAACTTCAGACACAAGAGGGAGAGAGAAAATGTCAATATCTTCACAAATAGAAAAGTAGTAGTTCTGAGAAATAATTTGACCTCGTTTAAACCTGTGCGTCCTATAGGCCTACATTCATAATCATAAGCTGTGTCCCGTGCTGAAATAGAAACATTTGGAATATTTTGTTTAGACAATAACCCCTCTGAATTCTGCTCTATTAAAAGCCGCTTTGTTTCCAGATTGCGTTATTCATACTTGAGTGGAAGCCAAATGATAAACAAGTTACAGAGTAACACTGATACACTAACCTACTTTTGTTCTGAAAATTTACATTCATAGGTGTTTTATCACATGACGTCCGGTGTAATTCCACATAAAATTTGAGCAGAACATATATGAAATGGTGGAATCCTAATTCAAAGCTTATCATACCATTAAGTTCACAAACAAAACCCATATTCAACCAAGATTATGATGTGAAACCGAAATATCATTTACATGTTGAAAAGAATATGACAGTATAAAAGCAAGTTTTTTTTTTTAAGTAAATTTGTCCCACTCAAGTTTGCACTCTGCATGTTAGAAAAACAGGTTTCATTTAATATTAGTGAACTAACGATTAACAATACTTCTACAATATTTATTCAGCTTGGCTGATGTTAATTTCTACATTTACTAATAGGCCTATTAAACTCACAAGTTGTTTCTGTGAACTAACGTAACATATTAACATTAACAAAGGTTACTAATAAAAACTTTAAAACTATATTGCTCATAGTTTATGGGAACAAATGCATTAAATGAGACCTTATTGTAAAGTTGAAATTGTCATTTTCCTTTGTCAAATTATAGGCCTATTCCATAGATCACCAATGTTATGCATTTTGTATCAAAAGATTTATAAAAATGGTTTCAAAAATGGTCTTCAAAATACCAGTCACATGACCGTTACGACTAGACCTTTCTAAGCCGTGATTTTCGCACATTACGATCATATGTTTCTCACATACAGGTCCTCTATTCAATAACTTGTGAAAGACAGATTTGTATTTTCCAGCGCAGGGATTAGCATAGTCCTGGACCATAATTCTCAGGAGGTTTACTCACTGCAGCTTTTAGTTTTTTACTGAATTCTCTAGTTGAAACTATTTTTTCTAACTGTGAAACTCACAAAAAGATCTTTAGTGGAATAATGTGACCTTAGTAGGTGTGTGAGGTTTAGGCAGGGAAATGTTGGGCTTTTATGTTTATATAATAATTGTTCCATTTGCACTCTTTTCACTAGAGTTTTTAAAGCTCATGGCAGTTGAGAAATTCCGTTTTATATTTACTACTTGGCACTCATCAGAACAGGTGATATGGTGCCAAGGTTCAACCCATGTTGTATTTACAAACCAGTAGCATAAACAAATAGGCTTCTGGGAAAAAATAACTCATGTGGGCCAAAAATTACAGGAAACCAGAGATGCCTTTTTTATACCAAGGGAAGCTTTATAGGTAAACAACAAAATACATGGAAAGTTTGAACTCCTTTGCCTTTAGCCCTTCTTCCAAAAACTCTAGATTTCTAAACAATATTGTTATTTATTTCATTAACTTTTCTTATTTAGTGTTTTAGCTTATGCTGTTAAGTTTCTGTTTTATTTTTATTAGGGCTGATTTAAGAAGAAAATATTATTTTTATATATAAAACATTTATATTTATATATATTATAGATTATATAAATGTATATACAGTATATACATGCAAATATTTCTTAAATGTATACATGAATGTGTGTGTATTTATATATAAATAATTAACAGAGTACACACACACATATTATGTAAACACAAACTTTTATTTTGGATGCGATTAATCGCGATTAATCTTTTGACAGCCCTAATTGTAATTTATTTATTGATTTGCATTGGATTGTTTCTGTCTATTAAAGGGCTAGTTCACCCAAAAATGAAATTAATGTAATTTATTACTCACCCTCATTTCTTATTAATGCAATTATCTAATCAACCAATCACATGGCAGTTGCTTCAATGCATTTAGGGGTGTGGTCCTGGTCAAGACAATCTCCTGAACTCCAAACTGAATGTCAGAATGGGAAAGAAAGGTGATTTAAGCAATTTTGAGCGTGGCATGGTTGTTGATGCCAGACGGGCCGGTCTGAGTATTTCACAATCTGCTCAGTTACTGGGATTTTCACACACAACCATTTCTAGGGTTTGCAAAGAATGGTGTGAAAAGGGCAAAACATCCAGTATGCGGCAGTCCTGTGGGTCGAAAATGCCTTGTTGATGCTAGAGGTCAGAGGAGAATGGGCCGACTGATTCAAGCTGATAGAAGAGCAACTTTGACTGAAATAACCACTCGTTACAACCGAGGTATGCAGCAAAGCATTTGTGAAGCCACCACACGCACAACCTTGAGGCAGATGGGCTACAACAGCAGAAGACCCCACCGTGTACCACTCATCTCCACTACAAATAGGAAAAAGAGGCTACAATTTGTACAAGCTCACCAAAATTGGACAGTTGAAGACTGGAAAAATGTTGCCTGGTCTGATGAGTCTCGATTTCTGTTGAGACATTCAGATGGTAGAGTCAGAATTTGGCGTAAACAGAATGAGAACATGGATCCATCATGCCTTGTTACCACTGTGAAGAATGCTTTCAGCACCTTGTTGAATCAATGCCACGTAGAATTAAGGCAGTTCTGAAGGCGAAAGGGGGTCAAACACAGTATTAGTATAGCGTTCCTAATAATCCTTTAGGTGAGTGTATAGTGATAACTGATTTCAAAACACTGCTTCATGAAGCTTCGGATCGTATCGAATCAGTGTATTGATTCAGCGATTCGGAGCACCAAAGTCACGTGATTTCAGCAGTTTGACACGATCCAAATCATGATTCGACTCGCTGATCCGATACGCTCCAAAGCTTCATGAAGCAGTGTTTTGAAATTAGTTATCACTAGGTCGTTATTTTGTTTTTTTTGGCGCACAAAAAATATTATCGTCGCTTTATAATATTAATTTTGAACCACTATACTCACATGGACTGATTTAAATATGTTTTTAATGCATTAATGGATCTTGAGAGTGTAAATTGCTTTGCTCCCAGGCCTCACTGAGCCTTCAGATTTCAGCAAAAATATCTTAATTTGTGTTCCAAAGATGAATGGAGGTCTTACGGGTGTGGAACGGCATGAGGGTGAGTAATAAATTACATTATTTTAATTTTTGGGTGAACTAACCCTTTAAGCATAGTTGTTTTTACAAACCTTGCAACAGGCTGTTAGGAAGAACAAGTTGCCTGTGATCCAAGGCCTAACAGGATTTCATGAAGGAAAATATTTTGTAAAAAATCCTGTCGGATACGCCACTGAACAATAGCTGTGCACAAAGGTCGATGTCCTTACTCTGAGAGAAAAATATGCTGGAGACGTAATATGTAACTCTAATTCTGTGTATTTTCATTCAGTAGTCCTATAGAAACCCATTGATCAAAATTACTTTCAAAAGCACTTGCACAAGATATATGGGGATGTAAATTCTGCTTGAGCGTTGTTTAGTTTTGAACTAGTTTTTTATACAGATGTTGAAACGAATTATTTTCAATAGTCCCTGGCCTCCTTTAAATATATAAAGTTCAATGCAACAATTCATGGTACAGCCAGACCAGCTTCTAAAGTATCATCAGATCTTGCACATTCTAGAAGTGAATCAGTAAAATACAACAAATTCCAACGTTTAAATGGTTGAAAAGAGAGCTACAGATGGGGTATGGGCATTAAACATCATGGCCAATTCGGAAAGATTTCCTCCCTATAATTAACATCATGTATCTCTTTGCAGCCTATCAGATTCCAGGATGCATATGCATCTAAATGAAAATAACGCGCATGCTTTCGCTAATCCTCGTCTGTCCTTTTTATCTGCTGGACTCGTAGCAGTCAGATCATTATGGGAGATCGGAGCAGAGGGACGATGACATGCTGGTTATTTTTTCCATAATTGCAAGTGGATGGTTCTTCATTAAAACTACGTTCTTACTAGTGTTTTGTTGACACTAGGTGCAAAATGTCTCTTACTGTCTTTTTGGGTCTCCTACTGGCATCTGGTGGCTTTCCACTTGTTCGGAGCACCTGTCCTTCCCAGTGCAGCTGCTTTTATCATAACCTGAGTGATGGTTCCAGAGCCAGGTTCGTGTGTATTTTATTACCTAAACTTTATGGAATGAATGCAATACATTTTTTCCTCTTGAAATGTGGTGTACTGGTGTATTTTGGTTTTTGCGCATTCCACACCATGCATGTATTTTACACATAAACAATAATACTAATATTTTACACATAATGTATTTTGCAGGCAAAATGTATTTATTTATATTTTATTATTAATTCGAGTTTTAAAAGATGACACATTCAATCACGTTATTTCGCAATATGAGTTCATTTTGACGCGATTCATTAATTAATTTTAAAAAATCACAAGAGGTTGTCAGACTCAGCCAAAGGCAGCTGCTTAAAGATTCGCGTGCGCATGCTTTAAAATCCCTTTATTCTTTGTTCTAATGCGTTTTGCAGGAGCGTTATTTGCAACGATCCAGAGATTTCCCTCGTGCCCGCCGCGTTCCCAGGGGACACTTCGAAACTTCGGATTGAAAAGACTGCCATCAAGAGGATCCCGAGCGAGGCTTTTAGCTACCTCTCTAATTTAGAATTCCTTTGGATGTCTTTTAACGTTTTATCCTCTCTCAACGCGGACAGTTTCCGTGGTTTGTACAGTTTAGAGGAACTGAGGCTAGATGGAAATTCGCTCACTTCGTTTCCGTGGGAATCCCTCATGGACATGCCCAGTCTGAGGCTACTCGACATACACAACAACCAGCTGTCCTCGGTACCTTCTGAGGCTGCTCTCTACATGAAAAATTTAACCTACCTGGACCTATCCAGTAATAATCTGCTGACAGTGCCATCTGAGGTCCTCAACAATTGGTTGACGGTCAAACCCGTCCAGGGAGCAGAAAGTTCAAAAATGATTCTTGGTAAGTTTTTCCTTCGTCGTCTTTTCTTAATTTTATATTTTGGCGTTATTATATATATTTAAAAAAAATAATTATATAGGCTATTTAAAAAAGATAATTGTATATTTTTAAATAGTTATTCTATTTTAAAATATGTAAAATATTTCTAAATATATAATTATGTTTAAATATATAGCCTACTGTAATAATCACAATATATAACACTGAATTGGTATTTTTCCTGTAACATTAAGATCTTTATTTACAACGTTGAAAAATAGTTTTTTTTACAGTCTTTCTACATCAAAATTTCACATTTTTAATGTGTGAGTTGCTGTTTCTTTGTAGTTATTTGTGAAATTTACTAGCAATTTCTGTGTGAAGTAAATCCTACACCAATGTTTTCAGTGTGTGTGTATAAAACAGTATATATAAAGTCTACAATTATAATGGTTGTCTGGGGCAGTCGTGCCTAATAGTTAGAGAGTCAGACTTGTAACCGGAAGGTTGCTGGCCCGAGTCTCGGGTCCAGCAGGAATTGTCGGTGGGGGGAGTGAATAACCAGCGCCCTTCTCCACCCTCAATACCACGACTGAGGTGAGACCCTTGAGCAAGGCACTGAACCCCCAACTGCTCCCTGGGCGCCACAGCAATATGGCTGCCCACTCCTCCGGGTGTGTGTTCACAGTGTGTGTGTGTGTTCACTACTGTGTGTGTGTGCACTTGGATGGGTTAAATGCAGAGCACAAATTCCAAGTAGGGGTCACCATACTTGGCCACACTTCACTTTAACTTAAGTGGTTTTTACAACTTGATTATTTCTTCTGCCCCAGGACTCCATGACAACCCATGGTTGTGCGATTGTCGATTATACGACCTGGTCCAGTTCCAGAAGTCTCCCAGTCTGTCAGTGGCCTTTATTGACACGAGGCTCAGGTGCGCTGATCCAGAGAGCCTCTCTGGAGTTCTGTTTAGTGATGCCGAGCTCAGACGCTGCCAGGGGCCTCGGGTCCACACCGCCGTAGCCCGTGTGAGGAGTGCAGTGGGCAACAATGTCTTGTTGCGATGCGGAACCATTGGGGTTCCCATCCCTGAGCTGGCCTGGAGAAGGGCAGATGGAAAGCCACTGAATGGGACAGGTGAGTCAGCACAATTGCGTGCGGTTAAGCAGTATTAGCTAAGGGTGCTAATGCACTGTGATTACATAGAGAGCTGGCGCAGACACAACATTGCACTGTGATTACACAATACTAATTAGTTTGTGCAAATGTACTCAAGTGTTCTGCTTTTTCCCCTTCAAATTTACAGTTCAACTGGAGAATTCAAAGGAGGGAATAGTTTGGTCTATTTTAAGCGTGCCTGCCGTGTCCTATCGTGACACAGGAAAATACATCTGCAAAGCCACAAATTATGCAGGGAGTGCGGAGGCCGTCATTTCTTTGATCATAAGCGATGCACCCAAAGCAGAGAATCTGACTGTGGATCCAAAAACCAAAGGGAAGTCCAAGAAGCCAAACCCTATAGTCAAGGCAGCCTATCAAGAAAAGCACATTGTCACGTACGTTTCCCCAACACCCAAAAAATTGCTACCACTCGGCGCCACAGTGAGCTACACAGGCCCGTATCCAGGTATGGAGAGCGACAATGCCGCCAACAGTCGGACAAATACCCAAACAGCCAGTCCCGACGGGTTCCTGGAGACCAATCTGAGCAACCTGGCCGCAAACACGTCCTCGCTTCAGCAAGACCCTGACAGGGTCGTGCGCTCGGTGAAAGTGATTGGCGATACGGACTACACTGTGTGTCTGAACTGGAGGGCACCGACCGCCAAGAACACAACCGCTTTTAGCGTCCTCTACGCCGTGTTTGGGGAGAGGGATATGCGCCGAATTAACGTGAGTCCAGGTAACAACCGTATCCTCATAGAGGGACTGGTTCCAAAAACCAAATACATCGCCTGTGTGTGCGTCAAGGGGCTGATCCCCAAAAAGGAGCAGTGTGTAATCTTCTCAACAGATGCAGCGGCCACTGCTAATGGAACCCAAAAGCTCATTAATGTAGTAGTGATCACGGTTGCCTGCGTGATAGCTGTGCCTCTGACTGTGATCGTGTGCTGCGGGGCGCTTAAGAGGAAAATCAAGAAGTTTCTGGGCAAAAAGTCCAAAGACATTCAAGACTCGTATGTGACGTTTGAGACTCTGTCTCCCAGTACCAAGGCCAAAGGCTTGGAGGGGGAATATCTCACCAGACTGAATGCAGAGGAGTCCAACAGGCTGCTGTCGGCCAGGTCCAGCCTAGACTCGGAGTCCACCGCCAAGATTGAGGGACAGCCGAATGAATACTTCTGCTGACAATATCCCTCAGCCACAATTCCGCCACGCAGCCACCAGAGTATCCAGGGCCAGCCACAGTACCTGAGTGCACATAATCTGTACCAGCAGTACATGACTGGCCGTCCGTGAAGAAGATTCAGGATACTTTGCATAAGTAACAAAGTGCACAAGATTCTTATATGGTCTTGGTAATGTTGCTCTTTGTTACTGTGCTTTTGGACTTGGTTTTTAAACTAAGCCATTTGGCTGGTGGTGGGGTTGTGACTGAGCAATCCCAGGAACATGCATTCATGGACTTTTAACCCTTCAGATAGTGCTAGAAGGAACTGATTCAAAGGGAAATGTTCATATGAATTATTGTATATTTGTGTATATGTAGGACAAAAAACTATTTATATGTGATAATAGTATTATGTAAGGAATTGGGGATTCATTTCCACATACACAATTAAAAATAAAGGTTCCAAAATAATCATTTTTGGTTCCCTACTGTAAAAGATTATATGATCAATTAGTTATGTTTTTACATTGTTTTAACTCATCAAAAAAAGTTATACAAGATTCAACTCCGTTTAAGTTGCAATGACTTAAACATCCAAGTTGATTGTACTGTAATTTACGGCAGCGACCTTTTTCTTCTTCTTTTTTTATACAGTGAACAGTTGTTCTTGTGTACTACTTTTAAAAAAATATAAAGAACCTTTTGTGGAATGGAAATGTTCCATAGATGTTAAAGGTTCTTCGTGGAACCATTGATTCAAATAAAGAACCTTTATTTATTATTTAGAGTGTAGTTACTTTTCTAACAGAATGATGAGTCTAGAGTAACATATGCAAAATCAAGCAAATCATTTGGGATTTTCATATGCACCAACATAGTCATCGTTGTTTATGTGTTTATGTTTACCATGTGAAACTTGTGCTATATACCTGAACCATTCGAAACTTTTTTTTTGTCCCAGGTTTCTACCCATTTATGCTTCAAAATAAATTTTCTATATACATTTAAAAAGTGTTACAGTATTTTTTAACAACAATAATAGGTCAGACTTACAATTAAGTTCCAATCAGTCTCTCATGGGGTGAGTCAAGGATTACTGATAATAGGCTTTACTCAACTGTCCTGCAGTCATGTCGTGCACAGACATTGAGTGGATGTAACGTTTGTAGGTGACCATGGATGCCTCAGCTATATTTCGTTTCATTTTTTTCCTTCTTTTATTAAGTCATATCAGCTCAGAATGTTATCCAGGGTGCTCCTGTGGGACTGACCATTATGGGAGGTTAGTTTCAGTTCCTTTCATTGCAAAAAGTGTTTCAGCAGAGTCATCGAGCAAAGATGATTGTTGTTATGTTGAGGATAGGGATAGCACACTGTGAGAGCTAGTCTGGAAATATGAATATATGGGTGATTAGAGGAGCTATTCTGTCAAATTCAACATATTTTATTTGATATTTAATGTATATGTGTATTTCTTCATAACAAAGAATTGCTGTCCCTGATAGTACTGTCATTACCAGCACACCAACCATTTTGGAATGCAACTTTCTCAACAAAAAAAAAAGCTGGTATAAAATGAGGGGAGAATATTGCTGCTAGCTTGATGTCAATATTTTGCACATTTTTACTATATCTAAGATTAGTAGTCAGTTGTCCAATTAAAATTATTGAACGTTTTTCTTTAGGTCACTCACATGCATGGGAATTGCATTAACCAGGGTTCCTGAGGATATACCGGAAGATTTGACTAAAATCCGAATAGAGAAATCACAGCTAAGTGAACTACCAAAGGCGGCGTTTTCCCATGTTAAGTTTCTAAAGCATCTCTGGCTGAATTTCAATGACATCGCCATCATTGATATAAAAAGTCTGGAAGGTTTAGGTAACTTGACGGAGCTCCGGTTGCAGGGTAACAAACTGCGTTCAGTACCCTGGACAGCGTTTGAGGAAACGCCCCACCTCAAGATTCTGGATCTGAAGCACAACCGCATCGACGCCCTCCCTGAATACGCGCTAAAGTTTTTACCAGGTCTCACCTATTTAGATCTGTCCTCTAATCACCTCTCGGTCATTTCAAAAGACGTCTTTCTGAACTGGCCTCTCTACCACGCTGAGAACAAGCATGAAAAACCAGCGTCCAACGTTGTTCTGGCGCTTCACGACAACCCGTGGCTGTGCGACTGTCGCCTGGGAGGCTTCATTGAGTTTATCAAATCGTTGAGTCCGCCGTTCATTTTAATGAACTCATATTTGCCATGCTCTGGCCCAGAATTCAAGGCGGGGAAATTTTTCCATGAGGTCGATTTAAAGACGTGTGTGAAGCCAGTGGTCAGCTCCCCGGTCAACAACATCACCGTGCCTCTGGGTGGGAACATCACGCTAACATGCTTTGCCACGGCCAGACCTGAACCTGCCATTCGGTGGACATATGGTCTTAAGATACTAAGAGGATTTCGTGGTAAGAGATATCCTCGTAAAACATGTTTACATACGTTTATCTTTACTTAAATAGATCTTTCTTTAAAAATGAGGTACTTAACCCTCGACTAGGCTACTGTGCACACATATTATTACACCTTTGCAAATGATATGCAGTAACATCATCTTTTGTATGTTACAAAATTACATGCATTTTTTATATAAAATAAGAATATTTGGACCCACTTTATATTAGGTGGCCTTATGTACTAACATTTTAATTAATAATTTGATACATTGCACTTATTGTCTACATACATGTTTTTACATTGTACTTAAATTTAAAAAAATACCCACATGTAATTAAACCTGTAATTAATTTCTGTAGTTACATTTGTAATTACACTGTTGACACTTCCCTTACACCAAACCCTACCCTTAAACTTACCCATACCACCACACCTGTCCCTAACTTTACCTGTATCCCACCTCAATATCAGCAAAGGTGTTTTACAATACAATTTGAACACAGTAAGTACATAGTACTTATTTTTTTATTTAAGTACATAGTAGTTAAGGCCACCTAATATAAAGTGGGGCCGAATATTTTAATTCTCCAGTAAATCTACACTCAAAAGAGTGTATGGAAAAAGTGTTTGTAAAGAATTTTTTATTTTTTATATAGGCCTATAATATAACAAAATATATAATTATACATTAAAAAGGAGTGTAAGTGTTGGACAATTGTCAAAAATCCAAACTATTTTATATATTTTCATATTATGCAATTATGATACATACTGGTCAAGCTTCTAAAAATCACAAATTATGCATTACAAATTATGGAAAATATAGTTTGACATTGTCAAATGACTAAATTATTATAATTTACAACATAAATTATAATTACTATAATTGTTGTTTATTAAAAAAATAATTTATAAATGATGAATTCATATTAATAATAACAACAATGATTATTAATATTATACTGTAAAAATACACACACACACACACACAAAAAAAACTTTTGGTCATACCCTATGTTGTCCTAAATTTCACATACTTTTTTATTATTATTTTTTTTCTAGAGATTCAGAGCCGTGTGGATGAAGACACTATCAGGTCTCAGCTGATCATTCCTTCACTCCATCTGGCCGACAGAGGACTCTACACCTGCTTTGCCAACAATTTCATCGGCAATTCCTCCATCAGTATTTTACTAGACGTAAACTCTCCGGAAGGCTCACTGTCTCATTCCTCAGACCTCCCTTTTGCCATCGCTGAGGAAAATGTATACATCGATATCCGTATTGCCAAGCAAACAGTGTATGGCATTACAATTGAGTGGCGCGCTGTGACAGACCATCCCGCAGAAACCTGGTTCACCATTCATTTTGGCCGCTATGAAACACTTAAGAAAGAGCAGATATACATTGGACCAGGTATTAACACATATTCTGTCACAGACCTGCTACCAGTCACTAAGTATGAAATATGTGTTACTCTAAAGAACCAGGCTCCTCGGAACGACCAATGCATCGTGTTCGTGACAGGCAGTGATTTCAATGAAATGGAACAGAGAGAAAAGCTCATTCATATTATCGTCATTGTACTTGCCATGGTGCTCGCTGTGCCTGCTGGAATGTATGCCTGCACCACCGATGCCAAGTTCAACTGCTTTGAGCGTTGCACAGAGATGTGGAGAAACAGGAGACATAGGGAGGGCTCGCACACGTCCGACGAGAGGCAGGGCACGTTTGACAGTCTCCAAGCTGCCAGTGATGAGGGCCTCTGCAAGGAGTCCAGCAACGAGAAGAAGGCCCGACGAAGGTCTGCTGAAAAGATACAGAAGATAAAGAATGATCGAAGACCAACAGCTGAGCTTTACTGACATTATACACACTGAAAGACATCCATAGACTGATTTATACCCATGAAAGGAGCAGGGAAGCCTGCATTGTAATTACATTGTGACATTCATCCAGCTTGAGTGGTCGATCTGAGTAAAGTTAATATTCTTATTATGGATGCCACTATCTTCAGAAGAGAGTCTCCATTGATCATGAATTCAGGGATCAGCTGCTGCTGGACAGGATTTTCCAGACAAACTGGCAAAAACAAAAGGAAGCCATTAAATGTCACACTTCTATCCACCTTATTTTGCACCGCATAAGTAAGCTATTTTCTTTGAACATGCGACACTTCCGGTTCTTTAGCCAGTAAACGGTAACTGTTTGTGCTGCATACCAGTGTTTATGATTAGGATAATATATTAAAAATGACAAATACTAGTTTGTAATATAAAGTAGCTTTTGTACAGGTAAAATAACTGGAAGTGTCTGACACTGGAAGCCTTGTACTTTCAAGTTACAAACAGCAGAGCAAGCTCTTACGTTAAAAATAAGGTGGATACACTAATACAAAAATAAAGGTTCTTTATTGGCATCTATGGTTCCATGAAGAACCTTTAAAAGGATTTTCTTTGAATTCTAAAAATGTTCCTTTAAGACCTGTTCACTGAACCAAAAATGATGGTTCTATGGCATTGCTGCTGCTGCTGCTGCAGCAAAAAAAAAAAACTTTTGGAATCTTTATTTTTTAGAGTACAATTACACCGATCAGGCATAACATTATGAAGCAACATTATAGGTGAAGTGAATAAAACTGATTATCTCTTCATCACGGCACCTGTTAGTGGGTGGGATATATTAGGCAGCAAGTGAACATTTTGTCCTCAAAGTTTATGTGTTACAAGCAGGAAAAATGGGCAAGCGTAAGGATTTTAGCGAGTTTGACAAGGGACAAATTGTGATGGCTAGACAACTGGTTCAGAACTTCTCCAAAACTGCAGCTCTTGTGGGGTGTTCCCGGTCTGCAGAGGTCAGTATCTATCAAAAGTGGTCCAAGGAAGGAACAGTGGTCATGGGCGGCCAAGGCTCATTGATGCACGTGGGGAGCGAAGGCTGGCCCGTGTGGTCCGATCAAACAGATGAGCTACTGTAGCTCAAATTGTTCATGAAGTTAATGCTGGTTTTGATAGAAAGGTGTCAGAATACACAGTGCATCGTGAACCAGTCAGGGTGCCCATGCTGACCCCTTGTCCACCGCCGAATGCGCCAACAGTGGGCATGTAAGCATCAGAACTGGACCATGGAGCAATGGAAGAAGGTCGCCTGGTCTGATGAATCACATTTTCTTTTACATCACGTGGATGGCCAGGTGCGTGTGTGCCGCTTACCCGGGGAACACAACAATGAGTTTGAGGTGTTGACTTGGCCTCCAAATTCCCCAGATCTCAATCCAATTGAGCTTCTGTGAGATGTGCTGAACAAACAAGTCCGATCCATGGAGGCCCCACCTCACAACTTACAGGACTTAAAGGATCTGCTGCTAACATCTTGGTGCCATATACCACAACACACCTTGAGGGGTCTAGTGGAGTCCATGCCTCAACGGGTCAGGGCTGGTTTGGCAGCAAAAGGGGGACCAACACAATATTAGGTCATAATGTTATGCCTGATCGGTGTATATTCACAATGGAACAGACCTTTTTCACCTCAATGCACTTTATAGAAGCAACTAGTGATGCTCAAAGTATAGAATATAGGCCTATTCATAATAACTGTGCATAAAATTGTTCATATTTTTGGGGATGATATTTCTATTTTTAAATTTGTTTAAAAATATTTGTTAAATTCGTTGGCATGTTTTAAGTGACAGATTTATTTTAATGCACATGGTACGAACATAGGGGTATAAAAGCAGATTAGGATTTTTGATGCCCGTTTCACATCATGTCAATCCAACAGCAGACAGAATGCTTATCTTTTAAAATGGACATGAGCGTCATTCAAGCCCTTTGACAAACAATGAAAATGCTACGTACAATGAAAAATAAACAGACTGACACAAGGCTGCAAGAAATTGAATTTAATCTGAATGCTGAACTATTGAACAAGTTGCTTGGGGAATAAATGTTATGAAGATTGTTTTGGTTTTGCTCCTAAAGTATTATATTTTGCCCCCTTTTAGGTGCAATATTTGTAAGTAAGTATATAAATGAAAATGTGTTACTGAACTTATACCATATTTCTGTAGTTGACTGAAATATGTATAAAAATGTAGATCACACATGGACTGTGCAATTCAAGGCAGTCAAAATCATCTGTAAAGATGCCTGGAATAAGAAATAATTCCATCAGTTACCACTGCTGAATCGTGCTGTTCTGCACTAATCCCAGCTCGTTGACAGTTACGCTTTTTTTTTCTTTTTCCATTGTGGTGCTGCTAAACCAGGATTAAAACGTACATGACCAACCATGAGTCGCCAGACTCGCCACGTCACTAAAGTGCAGTGCAGAGCTCCATGTACGGTATGGTTACCTACCCATGCTGAGAAATATGTTTGTGGAACTTTTTGTAAACGGTTCTAATGGAAATGCAGCTGGGAACAAAAAAAAAGTGCTTAAAGCGATTTCTACAGCTCTCTGCTATTTATGTCAGTGCTAAACTTTGAGTGTTCTGACTTTATGTCCAGAGCTCTGTGACCTTAGCCAGCCCAGTGCTCCAAAATAAACTAGTCAAGTTCCAAATAAAATATACGCATCTTGGTTAGAATGTTCTGTTTTTCTTTTATCCTTGTCCATCAGCGCACTTTGCAAGTTTGTAATCCTCTCTAAAAAACCCAGTAATCCTACTTGCTTTCTACAGGCAACTATAATTCCATGTCATTTGTGCTTTTACTCCCAGTGCTGCTTTTGCTATCTGAAAACAGACTTTCCTCATCAGAGTACTTTTGTCTCATAAAAGAGAGAGTGTGATAAAACTGACCAATGTTGAAAAGCATTCTCCTACAGTGCGTTTGTGTCTTTGAATGTATAAACACTGTGTTTATAGATTTAGAAAAGCCAAACGCATAATTCATCTTATAAATCTTAATGTGATCACCAAATCTGAACTTGATGTTAAGCCCCAAAAGAACATGCACGTGCTAAAAATAACCAAACCACTGATGCACGTGGTTAGTTTCTGAAATATTTGAGTTAACTGTCGGTGTCACTTTACTCATAAAATAACATGTGTATTTGAAAAATAAAGCTGGGTTTTAAAATCTGTATTTTAAATAAACAGAAAAAAGATTTAGGTCACCAACTCCAACATCAGCCCATATGATGAAATGTGGTATTAAAGGAAATCATATTTTCTCAAATCCTATATTACATAGAAGAAAAAAACAACAAACACAAGGCTATAAGATAACATTCAGCAGTTTCATATCACAGGACCACTTCGAAAATACAAGCTATGTTTAAAATGTCTCCAAATGAAACACCACACATTTAAATGAAATATCCATTTATTTACAAAAGGTTGAATATAAACAGAGATCAGAGATTATTTTACATTTAATACTGAACTGTGTGAGGCCTGACAATGTACATTAAAGTGATGAAACATTGCACAACATGATAATGTAACTGGTTTTCCTCACTGAGGGATGGGAAAATAATTGTATAACATTGGATTTGTTTGTGGTTTATCAGTCAAATGCATTTATCAAATAAACCAGCAAATGAATGTATAGAATTTGGATTTGTAAATGTTCAAAAGATATTGTATTAGACAATAATACTGTTTTAAAAATAAAAGGGAAAAAAAACTATTGTTCACATCACAGACATATTTAATTTTTGTGCCAGTTATCCACAGTTCAAATGTTTAATTGCTGGATGAAAAGTATCCACAGATGGAGAAATGTCAGAGAAGCATAAAGTAAATGTGAACCAATTCTTTCCCATCCAGAAGAGGGCAGTACACAGTGTCATAGCATGCTGATTAGCAGGGTGTTAGTCTTGGCAAGTGACACTTTCCCACATTTCCACGGTTCAACCTGCAATCCCAGCTGAACTCTGCATGCATTCGGTATGTAGCAGAGTTGTCCTGCTGAGATCGTGTCCTTGCTCAAAACTTGCCTGAAATCTTCTTTGTCAGAAGAAACAGGACAGCGAATTAGCAGAGGGACATATCTTCTCTGTATTGAACACGTATTTCTACACCATAATCAGTATCGGTTTGCCATGTTTTTCTGCTCCAGTCTAAGTTTGAGCTCAGAAACCAGTGCCGTGTTGACAGGATTGTCTTTACCCCTATGGGATCTCCTCTTTGTCTTGGAGGCCACCGAGGCAGATACTGTAGGTACCGTCCGCTCGCGGTCACTGTATCTATAGTGACTTGGCAAAGGCGGGGGCATCATGGGGGCGTTAGGAGGCGCCGGAGGTGCTCGATGATGAGAAGAACACACTTTGATGTTATTGTTACAGTTGAGATTGTCTGCTGTAGGGATCTCCCGTTCCTCTCTGAACGGTTGCTGGAAGTCGTCTTGTCTCCGGGGTTTGCGCCTCCTGCGTATGATGCGACGGGAGGGCAGGATCTTGTTGGACTTGACGTTTCTCACGTATATAATAGTAGAGATCAAGACTGTCACAAAAACCATGATCAAAATGACACCACTGATCAAGCCTAGGACATGCATGGGATTTTCCCTGCTTTTCATTAAAAAGGACGTCAAAGGTCCCCTGAGTTGAGTCTGTAAAAGAGCACAAAAAGAAATCAAGTCCATAGGACTCAAAGATGATATACTGTAGGCTTCTCTGTGTTTGGCCAGAGACACATGGTAAAAGTGAGGCAGATAAACAATTCCCAGAGAGGCCAGTGGCAGTCAACAAAGCATTCTTGCGTGAAATAGTACTATAGTATACGGTATTATGCTACTCCGAATAAATACAGTGTGACTGCATGGCATCTTGACAGCTGAGAACAGATTGAAAGCAATTGATTTGGTGTTTATTTAAATTAATTTGAAAATTCGAATTTGAATGTTACAACAGAGTCTGGTTGCACAGTAAGACAAGATCAGAAGGGTTGAATGGGGCACCCAGAATTAAGACCATGCAGCCTCATTGTCATAATCTCAAAAACATCTACTGGGCGATTGTTTGGGGCCAGATAAGCATAGAATTATTTTTATTTTTATTTTGAAAAATATGTATTTTAACTGTGCTCGTGTACTCTTTTACAGACATTTGACTTGCCTTTAAACAACAATAAAATCATTGAAGCAAAAAAAAAAAAAAAAAAAAGTATAGGTGTCGGTGTCAAAGTATCTCATGGTCAGGGCCTCCTAATAATCTTTCTGATCTTGCCCCTTGGCTGGACCCGGGACTTTTTCACAGATTTCCAGAAAATTATGGTGGATATGAAAACGGTCAGACAGATGGCGAGGACTACAATGCTCAAACAAATGCTGAAAACAGTCCAGGGCCGAGTTCTCAGACTCAAGAAGTAAGAAATCATTCTGGATTTGATCTGTAAAGCACACAATAACAAAAACTTATACTAGGTTTGGCATGAGGTTTTCTCACACTACAGAAAAAATGGCGAGAGTGCAGATGAAGTATTTTTCTAGCATGCATTGAAGAGATTTTTTAATAAATTCTGGCTTACATGAGCAATAACGTGACATAAATGAGAATCAAAGAGTTGTTTTGAATGTTAATACTAAAAATCTTGCCTTCACTTCCCAGCAAGCAATTTTGCGTTAAAAAGATGTCTAATAGCTGTCCAAACACAGCCCTGACGTCTAAGCTGAAACATGGCAACATTTGCGCTGTCAGTGAAAATGTAATAGACGTCTAACCATAGCCCAAGAATAGACTAGTCATCTAGAACATGAACATGTCAAAAGAAATTAGACCAAACACCTTGTAATCGCTGTTGACTTTGCTTACATGATGGAATATCATACATCTCGCAAGCTATTTTGGCAAAAACAACATAACCAAATTCAAGATTATTTTAGTAAGAACTTCTATGAGTAACCCACTTCCAGCCTAGAAGTAGGTTGCTCATAGCTGGACTCTAGTTAACTGAAATTACTTTTCTATTGCTTGCTGGGTTTATATATGAATAGGATTCTCAGTAAAAAAGTCACTAATAAAGAACCACTTACCGCTTCTGTGATGTCAATCTTTATCACTGTGGTGGTGCTGAAGGATGGTGAACCTCTGTCTTTGGCCTGAACAACCACAGACCAGGTACAGTCCTTCTGATTGGTGATATTCTGGACTATGTCCATGGACTTGATGTACGGCTTCAGCTTTATTTCTCCTGTGTCCGCATCAATGTCAAATATGTTGTCTGGGTCGGCTTTCATAATGGAGTATTCAATGACATTGTTTGGCTCTTCTGCATCTTCATCAGTCGCCTACAATCATCAAACACAGTCAACTGCCAATTACACAAGTGCTCTATTAGAAGAACAACATTTCAAAGAGTCTTTAAAATAGCTGCTAACCTCTATTTTCACTGGTGCACCAATCACCATGGTTTTCTCTGGAGAGTTTTCACTAAACGCTGGCGAATGGTCATTGAGGTCTATAATGGTGACGAAGACTTCTGCAAGGCTGTATTTTCCTTCAGTGTCTTCGGCCTTCACGTAGAAGTTATACTTGGATTTGACCTCGGCATCCAGACTGGCCCAGGGCTGAGTGTAGATGATTCCAGAATCAGCCTGAATGAAAAACCTTCATAAAAAAATAGAAGACAGGAAATGAGTTCTATTGGGAAAATCAGGATTACACGGAGCTTGTTGAACAGGGGGATGTTAACATGATTTAAAGCTTTGAGAATACACACTCTCCTTTTTAAAACTGTTATGTATACTTCTTGTTATGATGTCAACAGGATAAAACAGCGTATCCTTACGTCCAGTCTACTGCATACATTATCATTTAAAAGACTGGGTTGTTAAGATTATTTGAACGTTTTTGAAAAAAGTCTCTCGTGACTTTAATAACTGTTTACATCCATTCTATTTTAATTCTATTTTATGAAATTTAGGATATCTGTGATGGCAAAGCTGAGTTTTCAGCAGTCATAAATACCGTCTTCAGTGTCACATGATCCTTTAGAAATAATTCTGATATGTTTATTTGGTTCTTAAAGGGATAGTTCACCCAAAAATAAAAATTCTGTCATCATTTACTCACCCTCAACTTGTTCCAAACCTGTATGATTTTCTTTGTTCTGCTGAACACAAAAGAAGATATTTTGAAGAATGTTTGTAACCAAGCAGATAGAGCAACCATTGACTACCACAGTAGGGGAAAAATACCCCAATAGTTGCTCTATCTGCTTGGTTAGAAACGTTTTTCAAAATATCTTCTTTTGTGTTCAATAGAACAAAGAAAATCATACAGGTTTGGAACAAGTTGAGGGTGAGTAAATGATGACAGATTTATTTTTTGGGTGAACTATCCCTTTAAGAAACATTCAATTATACATCAATGATGAAAACATTGAAAACATTCAAAGAACAGCATAACAAAAAAACAAAAAAAAACTGAAATCATAGAAGACTTTACTGACACTTTTGATCAATTTAATACATTCTTGCTGAATAAAAGTATTAATAATTTTTTTTAAATTACATTTTAATTGTTACATTTACACCGCTCTGTATGACTGGTCCGATACAACAGCTTTTTGACCAGTTTGTACAAAACCCTGAAAGATAGAGGAGTGTTCGGAAAATCTGTCTGGATATTTTTTATTATTTTAAATATTTAATTCCATTTGGTGCAGCTAATGTGCAGAAATGACACACTGCACCTTTAAGTGGGGCTGTTACATGAAAAGGAGAGCAGTCTATTTACTGCTCAAATCCCATTAGTGGATTAACTAAGATGGAGGGCCAGGTAGCTCTTTGTTTGCAGTGAAATTGAGTTTTGCAGTTCTAGTATAGAGAAAAACTGTCGTCATTTGACAAAAATGTGCAGTTCATAAAATGTGATGAATGAAACTGCATAGAAAAGACCGAATAGTGACAATTTCGAGGTGTTGTTGTCAGGTATATAAAATCAGGCATAAGCTGCTATTAACAGGCTGTGTGGTCTGTCTGGCAGAAACATAACAGAATAGATCCCACGCTCACTCAGCCTTTCCAATGAGAGAGTTCACACAGCAGGAAACAGCTTATCGCAAAGATTTACCATGCCTGTTCTGCCAACAAGCCATCATTTACACATCTATGTGGGTTATATTGATGTGCTTTAACCCCTAAAAAATATAACAAATATGTTACTACCAGAAATCATGAATCTGTCTCTGGGTTTGGGAAGCTTGAGACAGATTTTTTTCATTTAAGAGCTGAGAACAGCGGGAGGACTGTCCCAAGATGGCAAGATTATCTCAGCTATTTGAGCGCTGCCTTCGGCATCTAATAAAAGAAAAGAAAATCGGATCCACTTGGGTACAGCTAGTCCTGAGTACAGCTAGAAAGCAAGTCTTACAACAACATAAAAAGTTATTGGAAATTGAATTGTCGAGCTTTAGTATCTGTAGGCTGTGTGTGATGAATCGAGGTGAGCTCCTGT
Organism: Gobio occitaniae; assembly: GCA_033150135.1. Taxonomy (NCBI): domain Eukaryota; kingdom Metazoa; phylum Chordata; class Actinopteri; order Cypriniformes; family Gobionidae; genus Gobio; species Gobio occitaniae. Next base: position 30,820 of record JARQWZ010006569.1, read on the forward strand.
TCTCCCATTCGCTAAATAGTCTGTTTTGGCATTAATGATGTTGCATAAGCAACTGTTTTTTCATGTGGCTTATTCCAGTTGGCTGGCATTTTGTCAGTAGGATCTCAGGCATTAAAAAGACCACACACACACACACACGCACACACACGCACACACACACACACACACACACACACACACACACACACACACACACACACACACACACACACACACACACACACACACACACACACACACACACTGAAAAGAAGGGAAAACAACATTAAATGGGGGGTAGGGTACTCACAGGTCCGCTCCTGAGCCATAGATGGAATATTTGACCACACCCCAAAGACCAGAATCAGGATCTGTGGCCTGCAGAGAGCATAAGGAGCAAACGTCATCGACTGGCATCTGTTCCCATACATAACTGAGATGCCAACATCTACGTAACAAAACAGATTAAGTTTTGAGCCAAAAGGCAAAACATTAGGAGCGATATGGGATTTGTTAATCAGGCTACGTCATTATTTCCCTTGTACTCATGGTTGTAGCATGTCCTCTAAGGTCAAAATCCAGCAGGTCATTTAGCAAATTGTAGTCCACAAACAGGATAACTCCTATATGGCGAGCACCTGCTTACACAGGGTGAGGGTTTATCTCAGTAGGGTTCAATCTCTCTCTATCCACTGATGAAGGGCAGAGTGGGACAAGTAAACATCCCGACAGAAATGAGTTTAGCATCATACCAGCATAATGGTTAGATTTGGAGATTAACCCAGGGGCATAGTCAGGAAAACATTTTCTTTTTTTAAACTTCTGTTCCCAAGTCTATTTTTTATCATACAGTAATTCTGAAAAATCTAATGTATTCCTGTGCTGGCAAAGCTGAATTTTCAGCAAGCCAGTCTTAAGTGTCACATGATCCTTCAGAAATCATTCTAATATGCTTATTTGGTGCTCAGGTAACATTTATTATTATTATTAGTTGAATACAGTTGTGCCGCTTAATAATTTTCCGGAAACTGTAATACATGAATAGAAACCTTATAAGAACATTGTTTATTTTAAATACTATTTATTGTAAAATTATAAATGTCTTTAGTCACTTTTGATAAATGTAATCCATCCTTGCTGAATAAAAATATTTAAACTTTAACTTTTAACTTTTGAATGGTAGTGTATTTCCCCTTGTTTTTAGATTCACCTAGGATGTGTTTGTTCATATAAAATTAAAATTAAAAATAAAACAATTTGAAATAAGTATGATCAGTATAATAGTTTTGTTGAACAAAAAAGCTGTACCATTTTGTTTGAGTATTCTGACACAAAAAAGAGATGTGTTGTTTCTGCCACCTGAATGCTATAATAATATGACCGCATCATGATGATATTTTTGTCTATTAAAAATCAAATCTGGGGTTTTAGCGTTACACAACTGAATGAAAATGATAGCCATCTGGCAGCTTACCACGGCACGTAATAGACTGTTTAGCAAGCATTCACATACTGAGCATGATTTGGGATTCTGATCCAACCCCTCGAATGTTATATTTAGATGAATAATGCGTATAATGCGTCTTTTTTCCATTAACAGAGCACAGTCTGGAGAGGATGACAAACATGTTAATCTTTTTGTGCTTATAATGTCTAGAGTGTTCTGTACTCACTGTCACAGACACAACATTGGATCCTCCGGGTGAATTTTCTGGAATCCGGGCGATGTAAAAATCAGAAGTGAATTTTGGAGCGTTATCATTGATGTCTAGCAGATGAATGATTATGTCTGCCGTGGCACTGAATCTCTCAGGTGTGTCAATCTCTACAGCGAGGAGCTGGAAACAATTAGCATAACACATTTCTGCAAATGGTAGCATATTATTGATTGTAATAGTGTAGGGTCATTCTCAGGCCATTCGTGTGTCCCTTACTAGTGCAGTTAACAAAATCATTTGATAGATTTAATTTCAGTTAGCATTTAGCACAAAAGTAATTGTATTTTTACAAGCCATGTCCATTACACTTTTACAGTAATATGGAAATATTTGTTAATACATTGATATTTCAGATAATTTGGCTCAATTTTGTTTAAACCTTTTCTAAAATTGTTGCTCTTTAAACATGTTCCTGAAAAATTGGACCAATTTCAGAGAAAGACCAAGTGAAATTCTTTATTTTATTGCACTTTAAAGTCAAATTAAAGTAGAACATCCACTGTTTCCCTGAAAAATACATGACTGTATAACATATGCAACACATTTGTTGGTTCATTATTTGTCCATATATTCAGGATTGAGCACATACTGTATAATATACTTTTCTTTAACAGTTCCCACAAATTTCTCTTTACCTTAAATGTTAGGAATTGTGATTTCTCAAAATCCATTGCAGCAGAATCCTCTACAAGGACAGTGACTTGGGCTGCATTCAGAACGGTTTGAGGGACCACTCGTAGCATGCGGCCTGGGCCCACCAGTCTGAGGTGGAATTTTGCGTTTGATCCCTGAGAACATGCATATAGTTTAAACACATTTTGTAAAACAAAACGTTCATGCAGAGCTAATATAGAGAACTATCAAATACATAGAAATGGAATATGGTTAAAGCCATTTTAAATGGGAGGCAAACAATGATTGTTAGACGATGAATTCTGCATATCAATGTGACGAAATGCTGAATAACTAAAACTATTATTGCGTAATATGACAACAGCTTGAACGGGACCATGTGCTTGTTTGGGTGCTTTCCTATCTTTTATGTAACAGATAATAATGTTCTACTATGACTGAACAGTGCTCATAAAAAACATGGAATTAATACATTAAACTAATGGTGTCTTATCCTGTCGATTGGTTGAATGGTTGATCTGCACTACAAAACTACTCTAACACTCAATCAGCTGTTATTACATTCTCTTAAAACATAGAACAGATAGACAGATTTTCTTTCTAATGTCTGAAACAAATGTTACCCACCTGGTCGGAGTCGTTGACTGTGATTTTCAAGCCCCTCAGGAACTCTCCCTCAGGAGGATGCTCATACATAGTTAACTCGAACACGTTCTGTGGTCCATTCTCTCCAAAGAATGTGGGTGGATGGTTGTTCAAATCCACTACCTTAATGGTCACTGTGGTGACTGCAAAGTCCAAGCGTTTTCCTTCTGCACTAACCTCTGAAGCCTGAGAAAGCAAGAAATTACTGATTATAATAAATACAGCTAATTACATGAAATGTTGCATTAATTGGCTCGAGACATTCTTGTTATATTTATGAGCATATTTAAAAGAGATGTAACTAAATAGCATGGACAGAGATAGATTAAAGTAATGGGCTTATTCCTGAAATTGGCTTAAGTTCCGTCTCAAGTCAGAGATCAGAGGGAAGCAATGTCCAATAACCAAACCTTTGATAGCTTAACATTTTTTAACTTGGGATAGAATAGAATAGAAATAGAGATTTTAACCTTGACTTTAATATTAAAGACTTCTCTCCTCAGGTCTGCTGGGTACACCTTCAGAGAGATACATCCACTGGTTTTATTGATGGCAAAAACCCCATCTGCTCCTGAATAAATTGGTTGGAAATGTGTTAAGGGAAACGTCATAATGAAATTCCTTTCCAGCCATGAAACAATGTGCAAAATAAAAGCATTTCCATATTAACCAATACTACTTACCAGAGTCTATTGAATAGATGATTGGATTTGGATTATCCATGTCTCCATCTTTGGCAAAAACTGTAAATATCTCAGATCCCTGTTAAAAGATCCCTGTAATTAGATCTTAGAAAAGGAGCAGTATAGTTTGCACAATTTTTAAATAATTGATCTTTAAAATTGAACTGAATCAACACTGAACTCACTTTAGAGTTTAAAGTAGAGTTTTAACTATTAACTTTGTTTGCATCATCGAATCAATATTTTTCTGTTGATCCCTGTAAAGCTGCATTGAAACAATCTGTTTTGTATAAAGCTCTGTAAAAATAAATGTGACTTGACACAGTTTGTTGTGTAATTTTTCCTTAATATTTGATAGGGGATACGCTATCTTGTCTTGACGGCATCTACCATAGAGCATTATTATTTATTTATTTTTAAAGAAATTCATACTTTTATTCAGCAACAAGAATTAAATGGGTCAAAAGTGACAGTGAAGACCTTTATAATGTTACAAAAGATTTCTATTTGAAATAAATGCTGTTCAAAATATTTTACAAGTTTTGCACAGAAATTTTAAACAGCACAACTTTTTCCAACATCAGCATATTAGAATACTTTATGTAACATTTTAAAATATATTAAAATAGAAAACAGTTCTTTTGAATTATAATAATATTTCACAATATTCAATTTTTTCTGTATCTGTCATCAAAATAATGCATTCTTGGTGAGCATAAGAGACTTCTGACAAAAACATTAAAAATATAATACTGACCCCAAACTTAATTGTGTCTATCTATATATTATAATTATTAGAATTGAATTGCTTTAAATCACATTGAAGTGGACCTGTAGAGTGTTCGTAAGATATCATGGTGTAGTAGTGTTACGATGGATACTCACAGGCGAAGAGACCTCATAGACATAACCAAAGTAAGGAGTTCCAACAAACACAGGAGGGGTGTCTTGAGTGTCAATCACATTTATCGTCAAAGTGGCAGATGATGACATCACTTGTTGCTTGCCCTTGTAAACGCCACCTCCATCCTGAAAACAAAAGTTCATATTTCATTATGATGCAAAAAATAATAATAGCCAAAGGAATAAAATGAGGATTGGTAGAGCAGATAAAGATTGTAAATGGAAGAACTAAGCTTGAACTGGTAAAACAAGGAGAAAAAAACCATTCCCTCTCACCTTTGCCACCACAGTGATGAAATGTGTGCGGGATTTCTCATAATCGAGAGCTTCGCCTGGTTTTATCCGCAGCACACCACTATGGTGGTCGATGGCAAACTTTGTGCTCGGGTCGCTGCTCTGGATTTGAAAAAACAGAGATTCTAATACAACTCTATATGGATTTCCAAATGTCTATGAACTTGTGATAAAATGGTCAATTATGAATAGTATGAAGCAACAGGGATGAAATATCCATACTGTGTTGTGGGAAATATAAAATGATCCAGACCTGCCTAAAATGCCTTGATCGAAGGCCAAATGTTTTTTCCTCAAACATCTATCACAATGTGAAATATTAGCTTAAAGGTTTAGTTCGCCTAAAAATTAAAATTAGCCCATGATTTACTCACCCTCAAGCCATCCTAGGTGTATGTGACATTCTTCTTTCAGACAAATACAATCAGAGTAATATTAAAAATGTCCTAGCTCTTCCAAGCTTTATAATGGCAGTGAATGGCTGTTTCTGTTTTGAAGTCCATAAAAGTGCATCTATCCATCATAAAAGTGCTCCACACTGCTCCGGGGTTAATAAAGGCCTTCTGAAGCGAAGCGATGCAGATTTGTGTAAGAAAAATATCCATATTTAAAACTTTACAAACTGTAATCTCTAACTTCCGCTAACTGTTGTACACACGTTAACAAGAGACTGGCGATCCAGCACACAGTGACATAGGATGCTCCAGTGAATATATACTAGGTCGTGCGAGAACCAAGTTTTTTTTTCGCTCTATCCTCTGTGCTTCCGTGTTCGTCACCGCAACTTATGATACGCCTGTGTCCTATGCAAGCGGCAACCTCCCGCAGTTTCTCTTGAAGCCAATACGGAAGTGACTTAAACTGCAATTCATCGACTGGCTCCAGAAGGGAGCAGAATCTCATTGAGCCCCATGTTTAAATGCCCAACTTTACAGCAGAAAAAAACACGTTTACAGCCTGGTACAAATTGTGGTTTTGGTCTATACGGCTAATTTTGCCCTTCATGACAACTGTGAGGGGGGTGAATTTTTTTTATAACTCATTCGTTTACATTATATAAAGCCTTAAAGTTCTGCATAATTTAGGGCGTGGCCACTTTGAGTAACAGGTGGATAGCCATTTATCTGCTGTCTGTTAGTCATCGGGTCACCTCAGCTCCGCCCACGTCCCGCCTCTTTGTCCATTTTCTGTTAACCAGGAGTGATGCGCGATGACGCGCTGCAAAGATGGCAACGGCCAGCTCGACCCTACTTTACGCTTCAAAACTGCTCTTCAGAATCCTATGGGTGACGTCACGGACACTAGGTCCATATTTTTTTAGTCTATGGTCCTACGTCATACGCTGGAACGCCAGTCTTTCATTAACACGTGTACAACAGTTTTAAATATGGATATTTTTCTACACAACCGCATCGTTTCGCTTAAGAAGGCCTTTATTGTGTGGATTACTTTTATGATGGATAGATGCACTTTTATGGACTTCAGAACAGAAACAGCCATTCACTGCCATTATAAAGCTTGGAAGAGCCAGGACATTTTTAATATAACTCTGATTGTATTCGTCTGAAAGAAGAATATACACCTCGGATGACTTGTTGAAGGTGAGTAAATCATGGGATAATTAACAATTTTGGGTTACCTATCCATTTAATGCCTAGGCATACAGAAAGAAAGAAGGCAAGGATTCAGTGATTGATTGGTTTCAGTCATGTTGCTGTGTGTTTTGGATGAGAAAGCAAAACCCCTTTAGCTTTCAGAGGTTAATCAGAGGTTAAGATTTATTTATAAATCTGTTCAACCCAAAAGTTTGCTTGTGCACAGCGCATTTTACAGAAGACAGCTTCCTGAACCTGGGAGAGTACAACACCAGCTATATACATAGACTATTTACCACTGTGAAACGTTCTTCTCAAGTCATGATTGCAAAGTTGGTTCCGTTCAATTGGCTTCATCATCCGCATTTTGCAGAATCAGACTCGGGCTCTGATACACGGGAACTGATATGGTAAAAACTGATGACATTATTATTAATAACTGTGTGTTTACAAATGCTTTAAAAGCCTGGGAAGCTGAAGCTCGTGGTAATGGTAAGGGCTGTTACATTATTGACACATACTTGAGGTTTTCGGCCAATCACACTGGATCTACTGTCCAATCAGAGCACTCTGAGCTTTTTGGAAGGAGGGGCTTTGTAGAAATTAGCACGTTTCAGACAGACTGGAAACTGAGGTACTGCAATGTACAGTATGCTTATAGATTTATTTTAATTATGACCCATTTATATGGATATTCTATAAGACTTTGCAGTAATGAACAAAATGGTAAAAACAGTACAATCCTGCACTTTCATTTGACCTTCAGTTCATGTTTGATCTTTCAACTGGATGCCAGATGTTACCTGGAGGAAGTAAGTGACTGATCCCCCAGAGCCAATGTCTCTGTCCACTGCCTGCACTTTGTAGATGCTGCTCCCAGATGTGGTGTTCTGTGCAAACACACATATACAGTTTTCAAACAAGCCTGTTTATACAGATTATATTTAAATCCAAATCATTTTTGATTGCCAGGTATTTTACAAAACATACTCTATATGCTTTTAGTAAAGAATAATTAGGTACAGATTCTCTGAGACAAGATTCCTCACCTCTGGCACATCTAAGATGGAAGGCATGTTCTGAAATTGTGGTCTCTCATCATTGGCATCCGTGACAATAACTGAAACCTTTTCAACTACCTGTCATGACACCAGAGAATGAGAAAGACAATCACTGCAAAACTCATCACATACACCGGATAAGACTCAACAATACTTACTTTATTAAGGCCATCTGAGATGCTGACAAAGAATTCAATATCATCTTGAGCCTGTGATAATAAACAGTGTCATTACAGTGTCACTGTAATGTTCTCAGCACATTTAAAACTTGATACATGTTTTGAAATATACCTCTCTGTCTAGTTCCTCTATTAGAGTTACTGCTCCAGATTTGGGATGAACACGAAAATATTCTTTGTATCCGGGTTCAAAGGTCATTCCATACTTTACTGGCTGGCCTTCGGGGTCAGTTCCATTAAGAACGTATATCTGTGTTCCTGTAATTTACAATTGTAAGCAACGATTGTTTCTTGACAAGTCAAGTCAAATTCATGTCAAAATGAAGCAGCGGTTCACAACCATGTGTATGTGGCTTAAAATTATTTAAAATGAGACAAAACAAGTAAAAAAAATTAAAAATGAAGATAATTCTTATTTCACTTCAATGCCTCAATAGTTTTTATCTTTGAGGAACCAGGGTTTCCACTGTCTTGAAAAACACGAATATATGAGGAAGCCTATTTTAAAAGTGTGATTTCTATACCTAGAAAAGTCTCCATCGAAATGTTTATAATGATTATACCTTTGTCTCATTATGCAAAGCTCTAAAATATTTTATTGGATATAAATTGTGTGCTCCCAGCTCAAGACACGGTCTTTGGAAAACGGCGGCCATGTTAATGCCGTTTACAATTAGACAGAGTAGACATCAATAGGAGAAATCAAACAGTCTTCTAATCAGATGGTACAAAAGGTTTAACTTACCTTTTGGTGTATCCTCTGAGAGATTGAACAGTGCCATATTACCATTGTTACTGTTGGGCCCATTATCATAGAAATAGGGTGCGTAGTCAGTCTGTGCTATAAACAACAATAATCAGATTAACGTACCTCAATTAACAGTGTAACCAGTCTTATGAGGACAAGTACAACAATTGTACCTATCACAATATTTGTCATTTTACTGACATCAGGTTGCTCACACACTGCATAATGTAATAATACTAATGACTCTCTCTATCCACTTGTCTGGGATTACTGGTGTCTTACGTCATAAATGCCTCAATATCCCCTACTTTACCAAATCTATTTCACTATATAAATTCATTTTTGAAATGAATTTATATCTAAATTTAGATTTAGATGTAGTTTTCTTTCAGGCAAGTCTATATTTGCTCACCTCCTACTGTCAAGCAGGAATAAAGGTGATGCAAATGAGAGAGGTAAATAACAGTAGTCAAGATTATATACATCAGTCAACAGGATAACATAACCAACTAAAGGAATATTTAATCGCCCGAGACACATCCGGGTTCAAAGGTTTTCATGAATACATACCAAAGCAGAAATGCGCTAGCAGAAGAAATGATGAAAACTGTATTTCCATAGCATTCTTCATCCTAATAAAGCAAAGCATTTACAGCAGGCCAGACAGCGCACTAGTGAAGAGAGCTACGGCAGAGTCCTTCTAAGGGTGTTTATTTCAGATTGAGTAGAGCTAAGACAGGTGCTAAGAGCCTAATCCAATGACACGCCTTAACCCTGGGCACATTTTTAGAAGCCCATCTTTTTGCAGCATGATAACTAATGGCCACTAGAGGGCTTCTAAGGCTTCTATCTTAGATGTAGTACTCCTGAAATCCCACATTTAGAATGCTAGATCGCTGTCACAAAGGAACCATTTAATACTGGACAGAATATTATAAAAAGAGTCGCCTGATTTTAAAGCTCAAATGATCAACAACAAAAATTGGAGTCATTTTTACTGATTGCACACACACATATTGATATTTATAGATCATACAAAGTTATGTTTTTTTTGAAAATGTAAAAATACAGAAACATTTTTGTGATGGGTAGGTTTAGGGGTAAGGTTAGTGTAAGGGGATAGAATATTCAATTCATTCAATACAATTCACATTTATTTGTATAGCGCTTTTCCCAATACATATCGTTTCAATGCAACTTCACAGAAAATGCTTGCGTCTACATTACAATTTAAAGTGATTTGTCCACGTTATGCATATCAGAAATGCAGAATCAGAGCTGCGTCATCTGAAGTCCTCGCAGGAGTTGGAATATACAGTTGTACAGTATAAAAATCATTATGTCTATGGAAAGTTACCATAAAACATGGAAACCAGGTGTGTGTGTATGTTCAGGTCAAATTTAAAATGTGAAGTTATGTAATCTAATACTCATCAGCATTAGCAAATGCCTCCATCTCACTCTTTCATGACCTTTATCATCAGAGCTTTTTAACATTGAATTATGCTTCATTTAATGCTAAACAAAGTCTTTCACAAGTTCCCTAGTTTCTCCAGGTCAAGAGCTCATGTAGATTATTTAGAAGAAAGCATAAAAAAACACACAAATATAGTCTTTGTTATTATAAATTTAAGTCAGTTATAGATGGGTATGGGTGAAAGTGGCTTTGAATGGTATATTACTGACTTTGAATCACAATGCAAGTTCTAATAATGTTTCAGAATCCAGTAGCCCTTTTGTATTACTTTTCACTCAGATGAGCAGCTGTGTGGATCACAAAACGAAACACCTGCCAATTTACCTTCATCTACATTTGTGAGTGTGGCTTTGCTTTCAGGATTAATTTGTTTGGAGCAGGCAGATGGCAGGCAAGCAGATTAACCTACAATAATCCTTCATCATCATGTAGTGTTCAGGGCCAGTCTACAGGGACACACAAACCAGAAGCATCTCTGCATGTGCGCCATAGAAAAGACATCTGAACATTTTGATTATCTTAATATGACCATGAAAATGTTGCCTTGTTAATGCTTATGATTATCCGATTTGTTGCAATGCTCTTGCTTTATCTACATAATGAAATTACAAATAATTATGACACATTTTAATATATAACATAAAAAGGAAACTTCTGCATTCCGTTTAGATTTTTCAATCAGAGAGAAAAAAACAAAACAGAAAAGTAGGTCAAAAATCCAGTTTATTGTAAGATTAACCTTGGAAATGTTTTGTATATTGTGATCATGTGCGTCAGTCATACATCACTAGTGTGGATTATGTGAGGGAATAGAAACCTTGAATGACAGGCAGATTTGCCATTTATGTACAATATTATCATCTTATTTCTGACGTGACTATAATAGGACATTAAAAAAAAAGAAAAAGTTCAAAATGGAAAGAAACCTCAAATGACGTCCAGGGTCTGCCATAGTGAATTTAAATGATAGCAGTGATATTTTATACAAAATAGACAACAAATTATATTATTATAGGAAATTTCATGTTAACAACTAGCATTTTAGCATTTCAGAATCCATGTGCAAATCATATGTGCTATAAGAAGGTCACTAGGGACATCTATCCACTGGGACAGATTAGCTATTTCATCAGAATCCCAGTTTCAATACTAATGTGTAACTATCAAAATTGTAAAGATCTGAAATCTTCGGTCCACATATTTGAATGTTATGACTTGGATTACAAATAAGCTTTGGACTGGATGCAAAGTCTGGGTCATCAACATTTTTGCGTCATTTTAATCTTCTCACAAACTTCAGTTCATTTGAAAATATATTATGTTTTATACCTCAGAGTTTAAGCTTTTACATGGTCTACCAACCCAATCATTTTCTCTCATGTTTCTCCTATTTCCGAAGTATTTTCAGAGATGTAAACACATATGGGGTTCTGTTTTTTAAGCTACGAATAAAGTTAAACCATTCATTATGGAGAGGATAACGTTGCAGACACACACTGCAGAAATAGCGGTTTTATTATGTTTTAATGAACTAATGAACAAATTAATTATGTCAATTCATTCCCTAAATAGAAAATTGTTTACCAGAAAAAATTATTTAAAATAATTTAAATACATTCACAAGAAAATGAAAAAAAAAAAAAAAACATTTATGAGGTACAATCAGCCCAGCTTTAGTCAAAATTAGATGACATTGGGTTAATCTGTGCATGCCAACTTGCTGAGTTAAAACGTGTAACCCAACTACTTTACTTTATCCCAGCATGTGTTCTTTCCAATATTTACCCAGCGCTGGGTTGCCATTTGGGTTGTTTTTAACCCAGTTATTTTTAGAGTTAGTAACCTCATTTACACCGTTTAAATGAGACAAGAACAATGCCTCAACTACACTCTGGCACTTTCATAGTGATTTGATAAGAATTAGCTTGGCAGTATAGCTTTTGGAATCAGGAGGCTATATGATATGCTTAGGCTATGCATAGCGTACAATTGGGCCATTCAACAACAAAAGCGCTAAGAATGTGAATATAGTCTATATATAGTTAGTCATTGTAGTGAAGTAAATTGACAAATATTGTGAGCAACACTGTACATCACCGCCCCCACGTGGTTACATGACGATATTGCCGAGTGTGTCGAGGCTCTCCCTCAAGATATTTCAAGAGTTTATACTTAAGTGAACCCTAGGGGTCATTTGGTGCAAAATCAGCAGCACGTCAAACACGAAAAGTCAAACACAAAAGTGTACGGAAAAAACGCATCATAATAATCATAAATCCTTGCCCTACACCAACCTGCAAAGCAGGCTAGCCTACTGCAAGTTACTACAATAAAACTCGTTCTGATCGCCAACACTGTCATCTAAATATTTAAATAAATAAACAGAACGACGTTTAAAAACGTACTCACACTGTCCTATTCCAATAAAAGATCCCATAGTAATTTGTTATGATTTACAGTTGAACAATAACTGGGGAACTTTTGGCGGAAACCATATTACAAAGTCATTTTTAAAGGATGTGCGTCGTAATTCAAACAGTTGGTTCGCCTCATTATTCATTCACTGAGTGTAGGGGTTTCAGGACAGGTCTCCGTAAATTACCCGCAGCGTGTTTTATCCTAGATTTCAGACCCCATCGACTCCCCACTGCAAAAGGGGGGCGAAGGAATCCACGTAGGAGTGTCCCAGGGCCCTCCTCAAACAGAAAAGCCCTTGTGAACACTCACACTGGGGGTTCTTATTTGACCACGTGACCGTGTATCCAAGTATAGTCCAAACTTGGAGACCCCGCCGAGTAATGGACACGTTTTCCAGCATGCTGCACCGGAGAAAAACGCAAATGGAAATAGCTTACATTTATAAAAGTCTTTCTTCGATGTCGTGAGAGTCTGGAAATGACTTTGGGACCCTTCAACTTATGAGTTCCAGCAAAAATGCTTTCCTTTTCATTGAATGGTCTCCTTTTGTTCGTGGAAATACGATGATCAGGGTATTAAGTAGGGAATCAACCATTAACTTTTTTGTTTAATTAGCGTTTTCACTCACGTAGATAAGTGCAGTATTTTGGAGTCTTCGCAGGAACAATGTGTACCATGCGCGATCATTCTGCATTCTCCAGATGAACCACTGGAGATTTGTTCAGTCAGAGGTAAGTTTTTTTTCCTCAGTACAGTCACCTCGATGTTATATTTATTTGACCACAGTCGCGGTGTATTAACTTTCACTACTGCTCTAAAGTCCTGTAAATACTTAAAACTGCAACAGTCTGTCTGTGTTATTCTTCTTGCAAGAATTGTAGCCATATGATAAAATGACTAACTGTATTGGGTCATTTGTATCACAGCAAATCACAGCTTGATAGAAAACTTTGATATAGACCAATTTTAACCAATCTAATCTTAAAGCTAATCTAAAATATGTATGACTTCAGTCATAAAATACAAAATACACAATTTTTTTTATCCGTCTAAATATTTATTGAAAACAAATACTTATAAAACTAAGCTAAAAAGTAAACAAAAAACTTGTGTTTATATATATATATATATATATATATATATATATATATATATATATATATATATATATATATATATATATATATATATATATATATATACAATGCAACTATCATGTTACCATACTGTATTTTATTCAGTAGTTAGATTGTCGTCATCATGCTCAAACTTGCTAGTCCACAATGATTACTTCAAAACAGCAAGTGAAAGAATGGTGTGTCCTTACTATGCGTGTGTGAGAGAGAAGCCATTTGGTGCCACGTCTCTTTAATCAGAAAGAGCTTTAAGTGTACACACACAAGGAATTTGTCTTGATGACAGGAGCTTCCAGTGCAGAAGAACGTATATAGTGCAGACATACATATGAATTAGGCAATAAAAATGAAATGTAACACAAATTTTATGAATGTACAGATGTTAAGTTATGCAGTCATGACTGTTCATTGTAGTCTTCTGATGTCTAATTTGGTAGCTGAACCAAACCAGACAGTTATAGATGCACACGGGGCAGACTCAATGACGGCTGAGCTGCTCCTGTGGCAGGTTGAACTTCCTCAGCTGGCGAAAGAAGTACAACCGCTGCTGTCTGTCGAGGTGTTGCAGGATGTAGTGCAGTCCCATGTTGACTGCTTCATCCACAGACCTGTTTGCTCGGTAACAAACTGAAGGGGTTCCTTCAGGTAGGCCAACACCAGTCTTTCAAACGACTTCATGATCGACAGGTCTGTAGTCATAGCGATTTGGGTTTTTGTGGGGACCGGAATGATAGTGGAGGGTTTGAAGCAGCTAGGAACTTCACACGGCTTCAGTGATCTGTTGAAGATCTGCAAGAAGATTGGGGCCAGTTGTTTAGCGCAGGCTTTAAAACAGGCAGGTGAAACACCATCTGGGCCTGAAGCTTTCCTAGTCTTCTGTTTTTTTTGAAGACCCGGCTTGCGTCCTCCTCACAGACTATACACACAGGTAGAATGGCAGGAGGGGGGGTTGCAGGAGGTGTTGGTGTATTTGTGAAGTGCAGATCAGAGTGGGCGTGGGGTGTGAGACTGGGAGGTCTCATTTAATGTGTACATTTTGTGATATGTCCATGACAAACGCACCCCCTGTTCCCGTTCCCCTCCTCCACCGCTGCTACAGCTGCAACTTGTGGGCCCAGGCAGCACAAGTGAGCCTGTCACTGGTGATAGTGGATTTATCTCATATAGAAGAACTCCAGCTAAACACTGCCTATCTCCCAGAAGGCGCTATCACGCACTGCTGAACTGCAAAGCGCTCAGTAATGAAACAAGACAAAAACACAAGGATGAAACATGCTCCCTGGCCCCAGACTGCACACACCTCTCTGATACCCATGCTAACTCACTTCCTGTGTCATGTCTTCTGACAGAAAATGACACTAGATTATATCCATGTAATACTCTTGGATAAAAACTGGTGCTATCCCAAAGGTTTAAAATGATTGACCATATGTCATAGACCAGTCTGAAAATGTAAAAAGCTACTGATGTGGCTATTCCATCTCTAGGGAAAAAGTATTTTAAAAACAAAGAAAATTAATCTGAAAACTGCTCCAGTAAGTCTATTTAAGATTTTTTTCCTAACACATTTATAAGGCTGTAAGAGAAGCCATTAATGTAATTTGTATGAGAATGATGAACAGAGTGATGTCCGTTTCTGCTTGAGCAGATCATCAGATTTGTCAAATGCTCCAGTGGTTTTTGAATATGTAAAGATTTCAGCTCAACCGCCGTGCTTGACAGTTTGACGGCTATGGCATAATAAGCCCACATAATTGGTTTATATTTACTTAGACTGCACACTATCATTCCTTGACGGCTCGAAAATTGTCATATCCTAAATGCTACTCTTTGTGCAGACAAATTGCATGGCATTTACCTATGACAGTTTTCCCACTGGTACACGTCTTACTTCACGACTGCATTATTGAACTGTCTCTCTTTGCGTTTTTAGCACGGTTTAGGAAAATGTCACATTCATAAAGCCGTTGTCTGTTCGGTTTATTTGCACAGATGTATTCTTGATATGTTTCAGATTAACCCCTGTCAACTGGTGTTGTTTGCCTTGCCGTGAAGGTAACACATAGCACTGCTGCTGGTAAATGACTGTCCTGAACAGAGCTATGGCAGGTTATGGCAGCTCACCTACTTACAGCCATTCGGTGGGGTTATCTGGGGTCAAACATGCCCTAAAGCTACTGGGTTTATTGCAATGTAACACAGCCCAATTTATTTAGTGGTGTAATGGTGTTGTTCTTTTACAATTTCCTTTAGGAAATGGTTTCTTTTCATTAGAAGTTTTTATACTCAGTACAAATAAAGAGTCTGTTATACATACATTAATACTGTCATAAAGCCTATATAAACCTCTGTATTCAAATGACTTAGAACTGTCATAAAGCCTATTTAACCTCTGTATTCAAAACAAACTATTTCCGTTTTAAATCTAGTGATACAACTTTGATGAGGAAAGAATAAGACTAAATCCTTATCACCTCCAAACAAAGGTTCAATTAGACAGGTAAACCAAAACTACCCCCACAACACGCAGTACAGTGAACAAATGGCTTGTGGAATTCAGAGGTCCTGAACCCTTGGTGAAAGGGCAGCTGAGAATTTCAGTGTAGTTACTGTCAGCTTTTCTAAGATGGATGGAAAATTACTTTAAATAAATGCTATATAGTACAACAATTGATCATTTTGAACCATTATTACAAACTGTATACTTAACTCTTTTCTCAAAAAATAAAAATGGTTCATTGTCCACATCTGGCTTCCAAGATTTAAAAAAAGCATTTAAGTCTTGCTGCAATAGGAAGTGTCATTTCCTTTTGACTGTGGGTTGCCTAGAGGCAGAACCAAAGCTACTGAGTTATGATTTAGTTTCTTGTTTGCTCCTTAGAGTTTTGTTGCGACGCTTGTGGATCACTCCATTCTCATTCGGATATCTATTACCTTTTCATCACAATAAATGTTGTTCTTTTAAACTTTCTATTCATTAAAGAATCATGAAAAAAAAGTATCACAGTCTCCATAAAAATATTAAGCAGCACAACTGTTTTCAACATTGATAAAACATATGGAAAGATTCCTGAGCACCAAATCAGCTTATTAGAATGATTTCATTCTGAAGGATGTGACTGAAGACTGGAGTAATGATGCTCAAAATGTAGCTTTGCCTCACAGGAATAAATTATATTTTAAAATATATTACAAAAAAATACAAAACAGTAAATTTCAACTGTAATAATATTTCACAATATTACTGTCTTTTAACTAGCCAACCCAAAACTTTGACGGTTTAAATAATAATATAATCAGCAGTAAAAAATGGCTAAAGTAGTACTACTTTTTGATGATTCATGGTGATCCACCGTAAGCAGTGCCCAAAAGGGAGACACTGTGTTCTGTGGACCTCATCATCATCTCTCATCACTCCACATTAGTGGAATTACTGGACAGGTGATGACAGTGCAGGCTGCTTGTTTGGGAACAAAGCTGAAATAGTCTGTTTCCTGTGCCAAACGGTATAAATCTGTCACCGCTTGGAATCAATACATAGGGCTGTTGTGTTAGTGAGCTTTATGTCTGTGTGGAAATGGTGCCAAAACTCTTGTCTTGATTTTGTTTATTGCAGATGAATTGTAGACCCAGGTTCTGACATGAGATGAACCCAAAACAGTTGGCAGCAGCGACTATTTAGCAGTCTGTGGAGGCATTTCCTAAATAGAAGTTAATTTGAGAATGAGGAACAAGTATGCAGTCATCCTTATCTGCATTGTGGCACTTGTCATCATTGAAAAAGAAAACAACATTATTTCAAGGTGAGAATGCTTGGATTCATTGAAAAAACTGATTCATTATTTAAGTGATTTTTTATAAGGTTTTTAAAAATGAAATGTTATTTGAATATTTGTAGGGTCTCAGACAAGCTGACACTCCGACGGAGCCCACTGACGCCGGAGCCTCCAGTGCCCTACAATGCTCTGGTAGTAATGGAGGACAACAGTTCCTATCCGGAGGGCATTTATTCTGAGAATGGCACTCAGGCAGGCCGAAAGCACATTCTCTTGATGGCCACCACTCGGACAGGATCTTCCTTCGTAGGCGAGTTCTTCAACCAACAGGGTGGCAACATGTTTTACCTCTTTGAGCCACTCTGGCACGTGGAGAGGATGCTATCGATTGGCACGAGTGGCACAAATGCCAGCACTTCTGTTTGGGTGTACAGGGATGTCCTGCAGCATCTCTTCTTGTGTAACTTCTCCATGTTGGAGAACTTCATTAGCCCTCCTCCACGGAACCACATCACCCCTGCCCTGTTCCGCCGAGAGTCCAGTGTGGCCCTGTGCGAGGAGCAAGTCTGCACTCCGGTCGTAAAAGACATTTTTGAGAGGTACCACTGCAAGACGAGGCGCTGCGGACCGCTTAATCTGACCTTGGCGTCTGAGGTCTGCCTAGGAAAACAGCACAGGGTGATCAAAACAGTGAGGGTCCGGCAGCTAGACACACTTCGTTCTCTAGCAGAGGACCCTCGGTTGGATATCAAATTTATTCAGTTGGTGAGAGACCCTCGAGCCATCCTGGCATCAAGGATGGTGGCCTTTGCCGGTAAGTACCAGAACTGGAAAAGTTGGGCTGTGACTGGGGACGTGCCTATAGAGGATGAGGAGGTCAAACGTCTCGAAGGGAACTGTAACAACATCCGCATCTCCGCCGAGTTAGGCTTGAGTCAGCCTAAATGGCTGAAAAACCGTTATATGCTAGTACGTTATGAGGATATCGCCAGGTACCCCATGCAGAAAGCAGCAGAAATGTACAATTTCACAGGGATTCCGATGACGACGCAAGCACGGGACTGGATCTTGAGGAATACGCATGCAACAACGGAGGCAAGTGGCGTGTATTCCACCCAAAAAAACTCATCGGAACAGGTGGAGAAATGGCGGCGTAGTATACCATTCAAACTGGCCCAAGTTGTACAGAAAGTTTGTGGACCGACCATGAAACTCTTTGGGTATAGGTTTGTAGACAGTGAACAGAAACTATTAAACAAATCTTTTAGTTTGCTTGAAGAAAAACATTTTTTTTAGTCATAAGGGGGAACCGTTTCATAGTTCCTAGAACGAATGGCAGAAGTACCTGCTTTTATTCGTGTTCGCAAAGTAGGAACTGGGAATGATTTTAGTTCTAGGAACGCCTTTTGGAACTAAATTAGCTCCTACTTCAGAGTAGGGTCTAACTCAGCACAAAAGGAACTACCAGTGACGTAAGTGTACGCTGATTGGCCGAACGCACACGAAACACCAGCATGCGCCATTTTTAAAAAAACCACCTACACACAGAAACATTATTATGTATTTCTGCTCAGCTAGCGACATTGGGCATCAACCACAGAGAAAACGCTAATACTTTTTCATATACTGTCTACTTTCTTTGTGTAACAGTTCTATCTAATAGGGTATTAGAAAGGACTGTTAAACAGATTGTAAACTAATGAAGACGGGATGGGAGCACTGTGTGCTCAGGCTCTGGCATTCTCAGCATCGTCAAAATAAAAGTCACAACAACAAGCACGGCTTACGTCACTTCAGAGTTCCTACTGGCGGTGCGAATGCAACAGGGCTGTGTCCGAAATCGGCCCCAATACCCTTAAATAGGGCACTATTTGAGGGGGAAGCCATTTGTAGTGGTGTACGAAACCATAGTGGGCATTATCGAGTGCACTCATTCAATCCCACAATGCACTGCAATAACGAGCGTACAACCAATGTACGCTCAACGACATGAGATAGATGTGTTTCAAATGAATTCCCACATCTGACCCGAAAATAGAGCTCGCAGTTGAGTCATTCATCCATCCATTTTCCAAACCTCTGGTCCAACGTGGCTACAGCGTAATATCATATAGGTATAAATTCCTTTTTACTTGATTATTAAATTGTTTAATTAAGGTTTATAGAAGCTAGTTTCCATGACAGAGTTCAAGATAAATCTTTTCATCTTACTACCAGAGCTGCCAGTTTTCTAAGTTACGAATGATAATTAAACAGCAAGCACAAACAAAATTGGCATCCCTACCAGCACACTCAACGAATTCACTCACTTGTTTTCATTCACTCCCTCAAGTGGACTATATTAGAGGAGTAATGTAGGGAATAGTGAATGAGGGTATAGAGGGCGATTTTGAACACAGCCCAGGAAAATGGCTCTATAAACTCGGGGAACCACCCTGGTGGCTAGTTCCTATAATTAAGTTCCTAGAACTACCCAGTGCGAAAGGGGCTATAGATTATTTTCTTTGATGCATTCATTGATAAAGGAAAACCAAGTGTGTGGACAAGCAAGAAATGTGACAAGGTTTTCTTTTTATACTGTATGTGGACTAAAAAATATGCATAGCAGAGACACACTGGCACACTGTAACACACTGGGACATTGCTTACACTGGGGTACTTGTGGCATGTATCACCTGACTTATTTGAACATATACCCTCTTCAAAAAGCTAACTGACGTTATGAGTTATTGATTTTAGAAGTCTCCATTTGAAGAACAAAGTTTGATGAGGACAAAAATATTTAATACTCATTAGATGAGACATGATCTGCCTGTGAATGTGTGTATATATTTGTGTGTGTTTGGGAACAGCGTTTCTTTTTATCTGAAAAGAGACTAAAGTATCATTATTTCACAAAAAGGGAAGCAAGTG
>JARQWZ010006570.1:0-50975 GCA_033150135.1 Gobio occitaniae
GGACTGACACGCCCATTATTTTTAAGAGTTCCTCCTAAATCGGCAAGTTAGGAGCTACTTTTACCCTTAAGATGTTTTGTGAATACGGCCCCAAATCTAAATATTCACAACATTTATATTTATGTATTTGGCAGACGCTTTTATCCAAAGCGACTTACAGTGCCCTTATTACAGGGACAATCCCCTGGAGCAACATGGAGTAAAGTGCCTTGCTCAAGGACTCACTGGTGGTGATCGCTGGGATCGAACCAGCAACATCAGTTCAGTGGTTTAACCCACTGGACCACCATCTCACAACAAACACAATTTCAACATGAAACCAAGAAATGACAATGACCTGTCTGGGTTCTGTAGCCTATATACACTCATCTCTTTTAGCACAACTCCCACACACATTCTCCCACTAAAACCCATTTCACACTGTGATGATGTCTCAAATCGCTAAACACAGGCAAATGTTACACTAAAACCATCATCATTTACACAACGACTCAAAGCTGTTCTCACGTGTTTGTTTTTCCCTTCATTGCCTGTGATGTGAAGAGATTGTAGTGTGTAGGGCTGGGTAAGATCCCTTCACAGTTTGATTGGGCTTTTCTAAGATTTTAAGAAACCCTTTTCCGTTGGTGTTTTCTCAGTCTACTCATCCTGAAACTCATTCAGCTCATCATCAGCTCAGGTCTCAGATCTGCGATGAATGTTTCCTCTTTTCTGCTCATCACAGGGTGATTAAAACACTTTATCTTTCATTTATTCATTCATTCCTTCATGATTGAAGTTTGTAGCCTATTACAGTCGTCCTTCTTCACTAAAGTTTATCATTTGGATTTATTTTTCAGTCCTGCCAGTGTTTAAAGCACTCAGCACTCGCGCTCATGAACTCAAAGCGCACACACACATAGGCTGCCTCACAAAAACCCTGCGAATACCAAATTGCACTTACATGGTCAAATACACACAAATGCGTGTACAAAATCACCATCTTGACGAGTATACACTACTGGTCAAAAGTTAGAGAACGGTAAGATTTAAAATGTTTTTAAAGAAGTCTCTTCTGCTCACCAAGGCTGCATTTATGTTATTAAAAATCTGTGCACATCTGTCCAGACTCAAAACACATCTGTGCACATCTGTCCAGACTCAAAACACATCTGTGCACATCTGTCCAGACTCAAAACACATCTGTGCACATCTGTCCAGACTCAAAACACATCTGTGCACATCTGTCCAGACTCAAAACACATCTGTGCACATCTGTCCAGACTCAAAACACATCTGTGCACATCTGTCCAGACTCAAAACTCATCTGTGCACATCTGTCCAGACTCAAATCACATCTGTGCACATCTGTCCAGACTCAAAACACATCTGTGCACATCTGTCCAGACTCAAAACACATCTGTGCACATCTGTCCAGACTCAAAACTCATCTGTGCACATCTGTCTATACTCAAAACACATCTGTGCACATCTGTCCAGACTCAAAACTCATCTGTGCACATCTGTCCAGACTCAAATCACATCTGTGCACTCCTGTCCAGACTCAAAACACATCTGTGCACATCTGTCCAGACTCAAAACACATCTGTGCACATCTGTCCAGACTCAAAACACATCTGTGCACATCTGTCCAGACTCAAAACTCATCTGTGCACATCTGTCCAGACTCAAATCACATCTGTGCACATCTGTCCAGACTCAAAACTCATCTGTGCACATCTGTCCAGACTCAAATCACATCTGTGCACTCCTGTCCAGACTCAAAACACATCTGTGCACATCTGTCCAGACTCAAAACACATCTGTGCACATCTGTCCAGACTCAAAACACATCTGTGCACATCTGTCCAGACTCAAAACTCATCTGTGCACATCTGTCCAGACTCAAATCACATCTGTGCACACCTGTCCAGACTCAAAACACATCTGTGCAAACCTGTCCAGACTCAAAACACATCTGTGCACATCTGTCCAGACTCAAAACTCATCTGTGCACATCTGTCCAGACTCAAAACACATCTGTGCACACCTGTCCAGACTCAAAACACATCTGTGCACATCTGTCCAGACTCAAAACTCATCTGTGCACATCTGTCCAGACTCAAATCACATCTGTGCACATCTGTCCAGACTCAAAACACATCTGTGCACACCTGTCCAGACTCAAAACTCATCTGTGCACATCTGTCCAGACTCAAATCACATCTGTGCACATCTGTCCAGACTCAAAACACATCTGTGCACATCTGTCCAGACTCAAAACACATCTGTGCACATCTGTCCAGACTCAAAACACATCTGTGCACATCTGTCCAGACTCAAAACTCATCTGTGCACATCTGTCCAGACTCAAAACACATCTGTCCGACTCAAAACACATCTGTGCACATCTGTCCAGACTCAAAACACATCTGTGCACATCTGTCCAGACTCAACACACATCTGTGCACATCTGTCCAGACTCAAAACACATCTGTGCACATCTGTCCAGACTCAAATCACATCTGTGCACATCTGTCCAGACTCAAATCACATCTGTGCACATCTGTCCAGACTCAAAACACATCTGTGCACATCTGTCCAGACTCAAATCACATCTGTGCACATCTGTCCAGACTCAAAACACATCTGTGCACATCTGTCCAGACTCAAAACACATCTGTGCACATCTGTCCAGACTCAAAACTCATCTGTGCACATCTGTCTATACTCAAAACACATCTGTGCACATCTGTCCAGACTCAACACACATCTGTGCACATCTGTCCAGACTCAAAACACATCTGTGCACACCTGTCCAGACTCAAAACACATCTGTGCACACCTGTCCAGACTCAAAACACATCTGTGCACACCTGTCCAGACTCAAAACACATCTGTGCACATCTGTCCAGACTCAAAACTCATCTGTGCACATCTGTCCAGACTCAAAACACATCTGTGCACACCTGTCCAGACTCAAAACACATCTGTGCACATCTGTCCAGACTCAAAACTCATCTGTGCACATCTGTCCAGACTCAAATCACATCTGTGCACACCTGTCCAGACTCAAAACACATCTGTGCACATCTGTCCAGACTCAAAACTCATCTGTGCACATCTGTCCAGACTCAAATCACATCTGTGCACACCTGTCCAGACTCAAAACACATCTGTGCACATCTGTCCAGACTCAAAACACATCTGTCCGGACTCAAAACACATCTGTGCACATCTGTCCAGACTCAACACACATCTGTGCACATCTGTCCAGACTCAACACACATCTGTGCACACCTGTCCAGACTCAAAACACATCTGTGCACATCTGTCCAGACTCAAAACACATCTGTGCACATCTGTCCAGACTCAAAACACATCTGTGCACATCCGTCCAGACTCAAAACACATCTGTGCACATCTGTCCAGACTCAAAACATATCTGTGCATATCTGTCCAGACTCAAAACACATCTGTGCACATCTGTCCAGACTCAAAACACATCTGTGCACATCTGTCCAGACTCAAAACACATCTGTGCACATCTGTCCAGACTCAAAACTCATCTGTGCACATCTGTCTATACTCAAAACACATCTGTGCACATCTGTCCAGACTCAAAACTCATCTGTGCACATCTGTCCAGACTCAAATCACATCTGTGCACATCTGTCCAGACTCAAATCACATCTGTGCACTCCTGTCCAGACTCAAAACACATCTGTGCACATCTGTCCAGACTCAAAACACATCTGTGCACATCTGTCCAGACTCAAAACACATCTGTGCACATCTGTCCAGACTCAAAACTCATCTGTGCACATCTGTCCAGACTCAAATCACATCTGTGCACATCTGTCCAGACTCAAAACTCATCTGTGCACATCTGTCCAGACTCAAATCACATCTGTGCACTCCTGTCCAGACTCAAAACACATCTGTGCACATCTGTCCAGACTCAAAACACATCTGTGCACATCTGTCCAGACTCAAAACACATCTGTGCACATCTGTCCAGACTCAAAACTCATCTGTGCACATCTGTCCAGACTCAAATCACATCTGTGCACACCTGTCCAGACTCAAAACACATCTGTGCACACCTGTCCAGACTCAAAACACATCTGTGCACATCTGTCCAGACTCAAAACTCATCTGTGCACATCTGTCCAGACTCAAAACACATCTGTGCACACCTGTCCAGACTCAAAACACATCTGTGCACATCTGTCCAGACTCAAAACTCATCTGTGCACATCTGTCCAGACTCAAATCACATCTGTGCACACCTGTCCAGACTCAAAACACATCTGTGCACATCTGTCCAGACTCAAAACACATCTGTCCGGACTCAAAACACATCTGTGCACATCTGTCCAGACTCAAAACACATCTGTGCACATCTGTCCAGACTCAACACACATCTGTGCACATCCGTCCAGACTCAAAACACATCTGTGCACATCTGTCCAGACTCAAAACACATCTGTGCACATCCGTCCAGACTCAAAACACATCTGTGCACATCTGTCCAGACTCAAAACACATCTGTGCACATCTGTCCAGACTTAAAACACATCTGTGCACATATGTCCAGACTCAAAACACATCTGTGCACATCTGTCCAGACTCAAAACACATCTGTGCACATCTGTCCAGACTCAAAACACATCTGTGCACATCCGTCCAGACTCAAAACACATCTGTGCACATCCGTCCGGACTCAAAACACATCTGTGCACATCTGTCCAGACTCAAAACACATCTGTGCACATCTGTCCAGACTCAAAACACATCTGTGCACATCTGTCCAGACTCAAAACTCATCTGTGCACATCTGTCCAGACTCAAAACACATCTGCGCACATCTGTCCAGACTCAAAACACATCTGTGCACATCTGTCCAGACTCAAAACACATCTGTGCACATCTGTCCAGACTCAAAACACATCTGTGCACATCTGTCCAGACTCAAAACACATCTGTGCACATCCGTCCAGACTCAAAACACATCTGTGCACATCTGTCCAGACTCAAAACACATCTGTGCACATCTGTCCAGACACAAAACACATCTGTGCACATCTGTCCAGACTCAAAACACATCTGTGCACATCTGTCCAGACTCAAAACACATCTGTGCACATCTGTCCAGACTCAAAATACATCTGTGCACATCCGTCCAGACTCAAAACACATCTGTGCACATCTGTCCAGACTCAAAACACATCTGTGCACATCTGTCCAGACTCAAAACACATCTGTGCACATCTGTCCAGACTCAAAACACATCTGTGCACATCTGTCCAGACTCAAAACACATCTGTGCACATCTGTCCAGACTCAAAACACATCTGTGCACATCTGTCCAGACTCAAAACACATCTGTGCACATCTGTCCAGACTCAAAACACATCTGTGCATTTACTGAATGAGCTGTGCTTTGTCCGAACTGCTTGCACTTTATTTTATGTTTCCATTTAACCTTGTTTCATCTTTGCATCGTTTTACTCTTTTCATTCTTTTATAACTGTATCGTTTTCATTTTTATTTCTTATTATAGCTGTTTTATTTATACTTTTATGTTTATTATTTTATTTTGTTAAGGCTGTCTGGGTGGAAGAGGTTGAGAGACGGGAGAGCGATAAGCATTTAGATCTGCTCTGACGGACAGATCTGTATAGCGTTGGTGGTGAGAGGAAGGACCGTGTAGATCCGCTCTGATGGGTGGGAATATTCCGTTTTGACAATTAATATTTGACAAAAATTGATAAAGAGACCCCTGTGATGTTAGATTCTAACAGCTAGGGGCTGTTACCGGGATATTCCCAAGAAACACGGGACTAAGAAGTCCTCCATCCTCCATCACAGGTAAGCTGTAAGGTAGATATAGCCCTGGTGGTTGAGGCCAGGAAGATTTGTCTGTAAGGGTAATGTTTCAATGCACAGATGCCTGACAAATATTTTTAAAGCAAACCTGACTCTCCATTTACTTCCACTCCAGATAGGGGTTATACTATACTGTATATATTTTTTATTTTTTTCACTTACGAATATTTGAAATCCATTTCTGTGTAAAGCTCTTTGAATTGCCACTGTGAAGGAAATGTGCTATACAAATAAACTTGCCTTGCCTAAATACAAGTTTTATTTATAAAGAATGAGCCAACATGCGAAACATTGTGCACATAGCACAGACAATACCAGACAACTAAACAGAAAACAAGCAGGAACTTAAATACACAGATTATTAACTAAAATGATGAACAGCTGTGATGAATGAGATCAGTGTCCATGGTGATGGATTGTGATATAAAGATTTATATAGATTTAGTGCTGGAGTAATGAGGATAAATTCAGCTTTGATCACAGGAATAAATTACACTTTACTATATTCATAGCGAACAGATGATCTACACTGGAGGAATATTTCATAAAAATACTGTTCAGAAGAGCTTCCTCTCAGCTTCCTCTCAGCTTCCTCTCAGCTTCCCCTCAGTTTCCCCTCAGCTTCCTCTCAGCTTCCCCTCAGCTTCCCCTCAGCTTCCTCTCAGCTTCCCCTCAGCTTCCCCTCATCTTCCTCTCAGCTTCCTCTCATCTTCCCCTCAGCTTCCTCTCAGCTTCCCTTCAGCCTCCCCTCAGCTTCCTCTCAGCTTCCCCTCAGCTTCCCCTCATCTTCCTCTCAGCTTCTTCTCATCTTCCCCTCAGCTTCCTCTCATCTTCCCCTCAGCTTCCTCTCAGTTTCCCCTCAGCTTCCTCTCAGCTTCCCATCATCTTCCCCTCAGCTTCCTCTCAGCTTCCCCTCAGCTTCCTCTCATCTTCCTCTCAGCTTCCTCTCATCTTCCCCTCAGCTTCCTCTCATCTTCCCCTCAGCTTCCCCTCAGTTTCCCCTCAGCTTCCTCTCAGCTTCCCATCATCTTCCCCTCAGCTTCCTCTCATCTTCCCCTCAGCTTCCTCTCAGCTTCCTCTCAGTTTCCTCTCAGCTTCCTCTCATCTTCCCCTCATCTTCCCCTCAGCTTCCCCTCAGCTTCCTCTAAGTTTCCCCTCAGCTTCCTCTCAGCTTCCTCTCAGCTTCCTCTCATCCTCCTCTCATCTTCCTCTCATCTTCCTCTCAGCTTCCCCTCAGCTTCCTCTCAGCTTCCTCTCATCTTCCTCTCATCTTCCTCTCAGCTTCCTCTCAGCTTCCTCTCATCTTCCTCTCATCTTCCTCTCATCTTCATCTCATCTTCCCCTCAGCTTCCTCTCATCTTCCTCTCAGCTTCCCCTCAGCTTCCTCTCATCTTCCTCTCAGCTTGCTCTCAGCTTCCTCTCAGTTTCCCCTCAGCTTCCTATCATCTTCCCCTCAGCTTCCTCTCATCTTCCCCTCATCTTCCTCTCAGCTTCCTCTCAGTTTCCCCTCATCTTCCTCTCATCTTCCTCTCATCTTCCTCTCAGCTTCCTCTCAGCTTCCTCTCAGCTTCCTCTCATCTTCCTCTCAGCTTGCTCTCAGCTTCCTCTCAGTTTCCCCTCATCTTCCTCTCATCTTCCCCTCAGCTTCCTCTCAGCTTCCTCTCATCTTCCCCTCATCTTCCTCTCAGCTTCCTCTCAGTTTCCCCTCATCTTCCTCTCATCTTCCTCTCATCTTCCCCTCAGCTTCCTCTCAGCTTCCTCTCATCTTCCTCTCATCTTCCTCTCAGCTTCCTCTCATCTTCCTCTCAGCTTCCTCTCATCTTCCTCTCATCGTCCTCTCAGCTTCCTCTCATCTTCCTCTCATCTTCCTCTCATCTTCCTCTCATCGTCCTCTCAGCTTCCTCTCATCTTCCTCTCATCGTCCTCTCAGCTTCCTCTCATCTTCCTCTCATCTTCCTCTCATCTTCCTCTCATCGTCCTCTCAGCTTCCTCTCATCTTCCTCTCATCTTCCTCTCAGCTTCCTCTCATCTTCCTCTCATCTTCCTCTCATCTTCCTCTCATCGTCCTCTCAGCTTCCTCTCATCTTCCTCTCATCTTCCTCTCAGCTTCCTCTCATCTTCCCCTCAGCTTCCTCTCAGCTTCCTCTCATCTTTCTCTCATCTTCCTCTCAGCTTCCTCTCATCTTTCTCTCAGCTTCCTCTCAGCTTCCTGTTTGTCCTCAAAGATAGAGCTTCAAAAGAGCTTCAACTTCAAAAGCAGAAGCTGCTGTTTATGGCCACAACCTGCTAATATGTTTTATTCTTTGTTGATGTGTTTTCCAGTAATAGTTTCTATTATTATTTGTAGTTCTGACGTAAACAAAGGGCAAAGCTGTTTGGCTCCGCTAGCCGCTTACCTAAATGCTAATTCAATCTTATCCGACAAACACCTACAAACTTCTTTTAACCCCTCAAGCGAACTTCAAATGTTGGTGTTTGTTGGCATTTAAGTTTAAGGCGGTTAGTCTTCATAATGTGCTCATAGTTCTGCCCACAGATATAAAGACTAATCTAACGCTGGCCATCTCTGTAGATCCGCAGTCTGTGATCGGATCATCCCTTCGAGGACTGTAGATCATAGAACGAATATACCAAATGCATGGATACATACTCAAACATGCACTTTCGTCTTTGCTGTTGAACTGGGGGAATATGTTTTAGTGCTTGAGTATTGATGTGGCTAGAGAGTTTTGATCCTCAGTAATGACAGCACAGAAACTGACTGTTGCCGTTTGTTTTTACTTTCACTTTGACGTTTTTACTTTCACTTTGACGTGTTTGTTCTCGCTTGAGGTTCATCAGACCTACTCTATTCTGTGCCCACGGGATTCTCACGCAAGCCGCCTCACTTCTCTAGGGAACACATCTCTCTCCTTTTTATTTCTACATGATGATCTGCTCCTGAGTAGAGTTTGTTCCCACTCTTTATTTCTGAAGCACTGGCGGCTGTGAAGATCCTGATCAGATCATCTTCAGTGTTTCATCTCTAACAGAATAAATGTGTCATAATTCAGTCAGAATGAGCTTTATATTCATGTGGAAATTATTGATTTTTAATTTTGCCTTCTTTGAGAAAGTGCAGGAACTGCTGTAATAGCACTGACTTTAATAGCACTTTTAAAGTCCCTGTAAAGTCAAAACTAAACGTGTTCTGAGTTTCTCACACCACAGATAAATGTGTTATTCACCACCCAGCCAAATGTGAATCGTAAAAAAATCCGGCAAGTACATAAAATAGCTTATCAAAAACTTGAAAAATTGAGCAGCATTCTCTGCTCTCAAACGCTGGGGGTGTGTCACTCGTGGGAAAGCTGCCATAGCACACAAGACAACACTCACTCGTCTATGATCACGACCGTCTATGATCACGACGCACCAGATGCCGGCGGGACGGGAGGATGAAGGCCGGGGCGGGGGATAGTCGGTTCTGCAGCGGATTATCAGTGAATCCCAGTTGTCTCCGGAGAAAGTTTGTAAAACGATCCGGTGTAAAGTCACTGAAGAGGCAGGTGTTGGTGGTGAGCCTCAGATCTCCATCAAGGTTGCTGTTCACAAAAACTTCTTGATCAACGTTTTTGTTTTGAAAGCTGTTTTGTAAGTTGTAGGCTATAGTAACTAACAGTACTGACAGTAACTCACGATCGAGCGGGCAAACTGATGCAAATGTGCTCTAGTTATGATCGTGTTAGGGGAGGAGCCAGACTCAGTGGCTCCAGAGCATCATCGAGCCACCGTTTTAGCCCCGCCCAGAAAATCCTGAACACAGCATCGGTGAAAAACTGTTTAACGGTCTAACTTCTGAATTCAGCTCTACATAGTTCACAGTCTTTGTAACATGTTTCAGCAATACATTTCTAACATTTATAATGTGTTTAGAAACAAATCTCAGAATTGCTTTAAACACAACTATCCAAAGCTGAACAGAGTAGAAAAAAAGAATAAAATAGAAAGACAAAACAAACAGAAGTATGATAATATTAAAATGCCAGGAAATAGAGGTATACGTTTTCAGTTTTGATTTATAAATGTTAATGGAAGGTGCAAGGCGGATGTCCAGGGGCATTTGCTTCCATTGACGGGAAAAAGTGAGAGCGAGGGATGGATAAAAGAGCCCTGTCTGAAGATCTTAAACGTCTGTAAGATGACTGAGGAGAAAGAAGATCTTAAGATAAAGAGGTGCTTGATCATTGAGAGCTTTAAAAACAAACAACAAGAGTTTAAACTGAATTCTACAACGGATCGGGAGCCAATGAAGCAAAAGCTGAAATTAGGGAGACATGATCATATTTCTTTGATCATATAATATTCAGCTGCATTTTGCTCCATCTGGAGGCGTGTAAGCGATGACTGAGGAAGACCCAGATATAATGAATTACAGAAGTCTTAGCGTGAGGTAATACAAGCTTGAATAACTTTCTCCAAGTCTTGGAATGACAAAAAATGTAAGTTTGGAAATGATCAGCAGTTGATAAAAACTTTTCTTAACAACAGAATTAATTTGTTTGGTTAAACATAATTCTGAATCCAAGATGACACCAAGGTTCCTAACCTGGGAGGAAACTGAGGAGAAATGATCACCCAGCTCTTTGATGAGACTACTCCATCTTTATCACAACAGGGATCGTAAATACAATGGGCTTCTGATCAGAGAAGGAAGCATTATCAATATATACATTATCAGATATGACATCAGTTCAAGAGTAGGACCAAGGACATTGGTTGATTGATTCATATGTTAAGTAAAACCAGCCCAAAACATTGCAAAACACAGCAACCAAGGGACGTCCGGGGCAACAAACATGTACATTAAAATCACCCAACATTAACATACGATCATACAACGGAACAACAGAAGTTAAAAATTCAGAAAGTCACTTATAAATGCACTGTGCGAGTTAGGAAGCGTATAGGTGAGAGCACAGAACAGCGGAGGAGGCAGAATGTAGCGCTACACACTGTCCCTCAAACGGCGAAGAGCTCCGAACAGAAACTGTATCTTCGTCCAAAATCAAATACTTAATAACAGTACGCCAACAGAGCAGTATGTGCGAATTCAATATATTCGAAAAACAAATTTAAATGTAGTAACTACTCACATAGTGTATGATTTCGGACGCAGCCCATGTGTATTTTAAGTGATTGTTTGAAAGCCATAGCAACATCACCCCCAACCCCCAGTCACCCCCCCCCCCCAGCAGACCTTGGGGAACTAATAAAACAGTTCAGTGGACAAAGTTCCTCAACAACTGACAACTCTCCAACACCGGCCCAGGTTTCCGTCAGTCATGTCCAGTAGAAAATTCATACAAAAAAAGATTGGTTTTATATTATATTATAATATATCTCCGCCGTGTTGCCACTGGTCATACATTTAATGTGGAGCTGGTGGTCCAGTGGGTAAACCACTGAACTGATAGTAAATTTAAGTTCATTTAGTTACATGAGTTTTTTAAGTAATGTATACAGTGAAAGTTCAATTTTTTGAGTGTAACAACTGCTATTCACTTTGTTTGTGTGTGTGTGTGTGTGTGTGTGTGAGAGAGAGTGAGAGAGTGTGAGAGAGAGAGAGAGAGAGTGTGTGTGTGTGTGTGTGTGTGTGTGTGTGTGTGTGAGAGAGAGAGAGAGAGAGAGAGAGAGAGTGAGTGAGTGAGTGAGTGAGTGAGTGAGTGTGTGTGTGAGAGAGAGAGAAAGAGAGACTGTGAGTGTGTGTGTGTGTGTGTGTGTGTGTGTGTGTGTGTGTGTGTGTGTGTGTGTGTGTGTGTGTGTGTGTGTGTGTGTGTGTGAGAGAGAGTGAGTGAGTGAGTGAGTGTGTGTGAGTGTGTGTGAGAGAGAGAGAAAGAGAGACTGTGAGTGTGTGTGTGTGTGTGTGTGTGGGTGTGAGAGAGAGAGAGAATAGGTACTGAACCATTATTTGGAACCTCAAATAAACAAATTAAGAAAAAAACGTGAGAAACACAGATGCAGAAAAAATAACTGCTACTTGACTTTTTACTGAGAGAGGAAACATGAATGCAGACGTCCATGGGTTTTTTTTTTTCAAATTGTAAATGGTTTGTTATTACTTATGTCTTTAAATGTACAACAACAACAACAACCACCATTATGTGGTTGAAAATAGGGGTTGATCAGTCATAAATCGGAACAGGACAGTTTTTTGTATTTTTTCGGCAGATTTTTCCGGGAGTGCGCCCGCGTGCACAGATTACATTATCATTTGCGAACATGTAATTTTTGTAATTTCTTGCTTTCCTGCGCTCGCAGCTCAACTTGAGCTGAGTCAACTTGAGCCAGAAACTAACTTGTGGTGACAGCTGAAATGCTGAAATGCTTTTGTAAAGAAGAACTTGGATGCGGTTTTGAAGAGCTAGACATCGGCGAAACCTCAGTTCTGTATAAAAAATTTAAAAAAAAAAATTTTTTTGAAAGTTTCCCAAAAATTACAAAACACATCTCTAAAATTCATAAATCACAAAATTTTTTATTTAACATTAGTGTCACGGGCAGCTCGTTCTCGGCCGTCACATAAAGAGGATCACACATGCAAACAAATGGTCTAACTTGCAATATTATTTATTAAATACAAATAGTGATCCGTTACAGAAATATAACACAAGGTCTAAGGATTTAAACAATCAAGGAAATAATAATAATAATAATAATAATAATAATAATAATAATAATAATAAACTAGAAAACAACAAAGTCGAGCAAAATGACTTCTCTGGAGATGTTCCACCAGAGGAAGTGCTGATGAGCAGGTGAATACAGCTTTTATACTCTCCGCCCATAAATGAATCAATTAGGCATGATTGTCTACAGCAGGGGCGTAGCAAGCTTTTCCTCCAAGTGCGGGGATGGATGTGGTTTGTTTGTTAACAATAAAAACATTGAATACAATGACAGAAGTACAAAACATACAAAAAGTACAAACGGTATAACATACAAGATATAAACTATATAAATATATAAATTAGGGCTGGGTATCGATTCAGATGTTCCAATTTGATTTTGATTTTCGATTCTCTATTCAACTCAATTAATATAGATTTAATACACATACTATAAGCATTTATAAAAAAGAACAGTGAACATAAGTTTACATGTGGGGAATTAAAAAGAAATGAAGAGCCACAAACCTGTAGATTATTTTAGGTACACTCGGGTACATTAAAACAGAACCCATCTCTATATTTCAAATGCATACAATTATGTTAAAGACAATACAATTTTTATTCTAAAAAAGGAATCTAAGAAGTATTTTACACAATTTAGTTTTTATGGATCTTTTGATATATATAAATATATATTCTAAAACATAAAAAGGATATTGGATGATTTTCAGCAATTTTCAGTACACGACAAGTTTTTCTTGTGATTTTTCCTATAACCATATCCATAAAGGGTCACATCAGTGGTTTAGCATTAGGCTTTGTATCAGTAGAAACCCGGTAGTATATTTGAATTATGGTACTTTCCCCCCTCATATCCCCCTGAGACGAGAAAAAAATCTGGAAAAAATCCTCAGATGACGCAAATATCGTCATTTTGCGTCATCGGAGGATTTTTGGCCAGAGGCTAGAGACTACAGGAGCTGTTCCGCATGTTTTAAACCGCCCACAGGACAGGATCTCACTCTCAGAATGTAAATGAGCTCGGATCGGGCATTCATAACGGAGCGGTGCAGAGTAAAGTCAGTGTTTCAACTTTTCAATGAGTTCCTATGAGAGTTTAGCTTCCATATGCGATCTGATAACGCACCAGACTGGAAACGCGTCGTGAATGACAGCCGCGCTTACCTCAGCTCTGCTCAGCTCTTCTCGTGATGAATGAGATCTGACTCCTGCTGCGTCTGTGACGGGACTTTAGTTCAGCTCACTCGCACTTTATTGAAAAGACACGTTCAGTTTTTAATTGTAGTGTCTCTTCTCTAACTCCGGGGTTGCCAACTAGCGGACTCCGGTCAGAATCCGGACCGCGAGATGCGTCCATCCGGACTGCGAAGCCTTTTGACGTAATTAAATAAATAAACGATGGCATTTTCAAAAATGAGGAAAGTTGACGCTGAAAACCGAGTTTTCCGAGATGAATGGATGGAAAAATCACATTTATTCTTCCTGCATCTGTACGAGGCCTGTGTGTCTCATGTGTTCTGATTCTGTTGCGGTTCTCAAAAGTGCAAAAAAATAATAAAATGTTTCTTGTACTTTTTAATTTTTCCAACACTGGTGGCACTTTATTTTTGCCTGTTTGTGTTTCTGAATGATATTGCTAATGATATTTTACCAGTGCGATTTGAAGCACAGAAGAGAGCAGTGTTCAATATTAGAGACATTTAGTTAAGTAGAGACTATAGATGTGAATAAACATAAACTGTGTTATGAGATTTGTTTTAACCAGGGGGTTTGCCTTCATTGATTGTTATTATTTATCTCAGTTCAGCAGGAAAAGGCACTTTAGTTGCTAGTAATGTTGAAATGAATGTATTTTCAGTGCAGATTTAGAGATGAAGGCATTTTTAGTTCATCATATTTTTGTCAGACATGGTTACTGGTTGAATTTTAGATATTTTGTAGCAAAGCAACTTAATGGACATGACAGAACAACAACAAAACGAGATCAATTTTGTGAAGGATTAGCCTATGTTTGCTTTAACAATATGAACAGACATGTTTTGTCCATATGAGAACATCTTATATTTTGTTCAATAAAGAACAAATGTTATCTACACTAATTTCTTTAGTCTGGCAATTAACATAAATGATTGTTTTTAGGGATATAATTGTCCGGACCTCAGCCGGTGAGGAGGGTTCATTTACTGGACCTCAAGCACTTTTAGTTGAAGACCCCTGCTCTAACTGAACGAAATCATTGTATTACTATGAATATCAAAAGCCGCGGTGGGGTAATTTCACTACTACTACATAAATGACCCAGTTTAAATACACATTCATCTTCCCAGCGCTGAAGTGCCCTTTAACTGTTGAGTTAAAGGAGTCAAGGAGAAGATCAACACGGATATGCTCGGTGTCAGAGATATGGCCTTCATAAATAATACACTATTTAAGCATCTCTTTTTGACAGAGACAGATCTAGCTTCTGTGGGAGGAGACTGGCCAGTAATGAGTTGCAGGTCTGCTAGTCATGTGACTAAGAAAGCATAAATGGCTGTTGCAGTGAAAGTTGGTGAGATTAACATGTTTCTGAAGTTGTGCTGAAGTTGTGTTATTTCCTGTGTGGTTTGTTTGCGTTGAATGAATGGTTGCATTTTGAATGTTTGTGCCCTCAAGTCTTATATGACCCCTTTCCTCTTTTAGGCTGACTTATTAAGAAGTTGTTCTCTCTGGGAAGCGGGTCAAGCAAACATTTCAATGGCAGGAGAGATCGATATATCAAAGAAGATACAGAGATGATCAGACAGTGCCACATCCTTAATAACAGCCGATGAAATGTTTAGCCCCTTACTGATGAGTAAATCTAGCGTGTGTTCATGATCATGTGTGGGTCCGTGTACATGTTGAGTCAGATCAAAAGTGTTAAGAACAGTCATGAGATCTTTTGCTGGACTGGATTGTCAATGTGAATTAAAATCCCCAGCAATAGCAAACCAGTCAAACTCAGAGGAGACTGCAGATAACAGCTCTGTCCTCAGTAACGTCTGGAGAGTACACTGTTAGACATTTCTGTAATTTGTACAGTTATTTACTATATATCACCCAGTATAATACTGTAAATTCTCTTTACAGTAAATAACTGTAATTCCCGTTGCATCATGGGTATTTTCTATGACGTCAAACACCAAATACAGTGATTTCCTGTATTTTTAAAAAATAAAGTATAATACTGTATTTACCACAACGGCCTCTTTGGCACAATTGGGATCGACAGGATTTGCTTTAGATTTATATTAGGAACCATCAGTGCAGCGTTGACAGTTTCACCCGAGGAGAGAGCTCACGGTTCTAGAGAACATATGAGCTGTGTCGGGATTTTTTCATCCCCCGTGAGAACGGCAAACAAGCAAGGTAAGTGTGATTTGTACTAGCCCCGGTTGTCTGCACCTCAATTTTAGCTTGTCAGCATTGGTGCTAAAAACTGAGGTAAACCTAACGTTTTATTTAAAAAAAAAAGTAACTTTGTTTATTGAATTAGATTAGGAACCGGTGCTGCGTTGTAAGTTTTGCCTGAGGAGAGAGCTCACAGTCCGGACAACATACTTTACAGAACGTTTGTTATCATTTGCTTAAACTTTGCTGCTACAAAACTGAGGTAAACCTAACGTTTTATTTTTAAAAAATGAGTTTATTGAATTAGATTAGGAACCAGTGCAGCCAGCGTCGTAAGTTTTGCCCGAGGAGAGAGCTCACGGCCCGGACAACATACTTTACAGAACGTTAGGTTATCATTTGCTTCAGCTTTGGTCCTAAAACTGAGGTAACGTAAACCTAACTTTTTTATTTTTAAAAAGACTTCACGTTAGTGAGTTTATTGAATTAACTTTACCAATAAAATGAAGATTTTGTTTATCGAGCATATTAAGCGTACATTAGGACGACGTTAGTTAGTAAATTAACGTTGGCCACTAGTTGCAAAAATAACGTCGTTAACAAACAAAGTTTACATATGGATTGACATTATTTACTTTACATTTTAGATAAGAATACCAGGAGCCTGCCTGTGCTGTGTGACACTGGAACTCATACAACGGTAAGTAATGTTACACCTCTTTGTTTCTCCACATATTACTGATAATTCAAAGTTTTTCTTGTATGTTTTAGTCGGGTCTGTTTACCTGAATCACAAAATTATTTAGTTTTTCCACCTCTTTTTAGCTGTAACTAGCCATGTACCATGTTTTTTTTCATAAATTATATTATACTAAAATAATCCAAAACTGTTTTTGTCCAGGACTGACAGAATATAATTTTATTTTCTGGAATTTAAGCAGTCCTGGACAATTTTTGGATGATTTTGGCAGATGAAATATAATTTATGAAAAAAAACATGCCAAAACTTTAGAATAATGTTGACAGAATTTACTTTCTTTCTTTTTTTGGTGAACTATCCGTTTAATGACGGACCATTATTCTAAAGTGTTACCAAAAACATTTAAAGCAAAGGCACTAAAGGTAATGAAATTTAAAATATCTTTATTCTCTTAATTTTCTCTTGCTTTAAGTTTTTTTCGTGAGGAAAAACCCAGAGGTGGGAACAAGATGCACCACCAAAACCGGAGTGAGTCGGAAGACTGGAGAAGTTGTTAACAGGAAGACAACTGTAATCAACAACAGAGTGTCATCCTTCCAACGCCACCTAATGGAGTTTGAATATAAAAACTTGGACAAGGTGAGACACTTTTTTAATAGGATATGTAATGTACACAGACACTTACGCTACATTCACACAGGGCGTCATGCCGGTTAGAAATTTTGTCTGACTTGAGACAGCGCCGACGCCACGTGACCGTGACGTATGACATCAAAGCACCACAATTCGAGAGCAGTCGGCTAATACAGCCGGTGCAGTTTCTCCAGAGCGACTGCACAGACTTTGATTATGACATAGCTGTTCCACGATTGGCCAGATTCTCCGCATGACAGCGATCACATGTGTTTCGTGTTTATTCTAAAACCTTCAGTTCCTCTAATGCGCACAAATCTGTTTTTTATAACTGTTAAACCTCTTTTCATGTAGTTGCGATGTTATAATGTCATGTTTATCAAAATAAAACAGATGAAAATGTAGACCCTACTTCATTGATAGTTTAGGCTTGTACAAACACACGCTGTATTAAGCAGTGCATAAAGTATTACATGACAAAAAATGTCTCTGAAACATCTGTGTATTGACAAATATTGCATTTATTTCACTTCAGCTGATAAAGTGTGCAAACACAGTGCAAGCATCACTGCGGGAAGCAGAAAGTGTCTGACTTCACGTCGCCATTTGCAGCTCCTCCCCGCCTGCACGCGGCTACTCTCGCCGATTGGTTGCATCCAGCCACAGCTGATGTCAAACACACCTTTCAACTTCTGCCACTTGCAACGTGAGTGAAGCGACGCGACCCACAATTCAGTTCAGCAACGCATGACGTCACCCATTCAAAGTAAATGAGAAGCGTTAACGCCGGTGCGAATGTAGCATTAAGTTTGAGGATACCTTACTAAAGCTAATGCAGTATACATGTAATCCATCCTTCAATAAAAGGTTACATTGTTGTTTTTGATTAAATAGTTTGTGAAATCATGTTGAGGTGATTCAGTAATATTACTTTTTTGGAGCATATAGTTTGTGCTGCTGCTACTATTATGTACTGACAGTTTTCTTTAGTTTTTTTACTCAATATCAATTTTGTTAAGCTAAATAACAGAGACACTTCTCTAATATACAATCAGGTTCAGCATCACTACAAAGTACATTCTTCAAAATATTCATAACATTGAATCACCAGCTAAAACAAAAACTGAACATTTCATTTCACATCTTCATGAAGGCATTGCAGGACTGGATTAGACTAGACAGCATACGTTTAGTTAGGTGTACCTCAAAGTGTTAACTGTGTATAAAATACTATTTTACCATTATGATGAATTGTAATGGGATTATTATTTATTATTAAATTCCAACAGTGTAAAAAGTTTGTGTATACTCAAATTGTATGACTAACTTCATATCATTCTTATCTAGTGGGACTTCTTGCCATAATGGAGCAGAATCCTGGTTCCTGTTTGAAATCATCCAATGTGGAAGATGGCACAGATCGGTACAGACATGAAACTTGTGTTTGTGTTGTGTTGTGATAACTTGTTTCAGAATTAATTTTTACTCTTTGTTTATATTTTATTCATATATATGTGTATTTTGCACCAAAGTTACAGTATTCTTCAACCAACTATTTACAGTATTCTACCAACTATTTTCTGCAGAGTTTTTAAAATTGTAGCTCAAACAATAGTGTGGGGTGCTAGCAAGGTCATGGGTTCAATTCCCAGGGAAAGCAAGAACTGACAAAATGTAAAATGTGTATCTTGAATGCAATGCAAGTCGCTTTGGATAAAAGCGTCTGCCAAATGCATAAATGTAAATGTAAATAAAATGTAAAATAAGTGATATTGAATGCACTCTGATTACTTTTATACATGATTTTCTGAAAATAAGATTTGATTCGAGGATGTTTTAAAGTGAACTTTTTCCACACATTTACATGTTTAAATTAAAGCACTTAAAATGTTTTAAATAAAGAATTTTTTATTTCATAATAATTGTGTCTGTTTGGATTACTTCTGTAGGATAGATTAATGTAAGAATTTATGTAATTCAGTAAGTATTAATGATTGAATAGGATTAGGATTAATGCACTGTTAACCAAGGTTTACAGTAACGGTACTGTATTACAAAATTACAGTAACATAACTTTACTGTAAACTGAAATGCGGTTATTGCACTGTAAATCTCAAATACAGTAACTTAAGTTACTGTAAAATCTCTTATAAATGTCTAACAGTGTATATCGGTATATATATCAGTAGAATGTGTGGAGCACCTTAACACAATACCCAGAAATTCGAAAGACGAGTAATCTCCAAATGACACTTGCTTACACTGATAGACATCTTTAAGTAGAGCAGGAATACCTCCACCTCTCCTAACCGCTCTGCAGTCATCATGAAAGTAAAGTTAGGAGGGGTTTCATTGAGGACTGTTGAACCGCAGTTGTCTTCTAGCCATGTTTCATTTAGAAGCAAAAAATCTCGGTTGTTTGTGGTTATTAAGTCGTTGACTGGAAGTGATTTATTTGTATGTGAGCGGATGTTTAAAACTGCTTAAGAGTCTTACTTATTGTCCCCATGGTAATATTAGTTTGATGTGTAAAAGGCAGCAGATTCGATGGGTTTGCCATACGGCCTGAGAAGGCCTTAGACTTTCACGCAATACAACAGAAACA
The DNA here is from genome assembly GCA_033150135.1 of Gobio occitaniae. Taxonomy (NCBI): domain Eukaryota; kingdom Metazoa; phylum Chordata; class Actinopteri; order Cypriniformes; family Gobionidae; genus Gobio; species Gobio occitaniae. The sequence goes on from JARQWZ010006570.1 coordinate 19,853, forward strand.
GAGAAAGAGACAGGCACACTGGGTTCTGCTTGTTCTGTAAACATTTGATCACAGCGGAGACCTGACACACATCACTGAGAGCTGGTATCTGCTGTTTTAGGTTCACCTTCAACAGATGGAGGAGTGTGTGTGCCCTGGCGTTGTGACCGAAGAAACCTCACCGGAGGCTGGACCGAGCACAAAGACCTGATGCTGAGGCAGAATCAATCTCTTGAGCGTTTGGGCTTTTTCATTTAGACTGCTGTATTTTTCAGTAAAAGTGTTGAAGTGCTCATTACCAGACAATATTCAATACAACACTGTATTTGCAGTACACAGTATACAATAAATTCACCATACTTAGCTTTCATTTCATGTTTCAGCAATTCAGAAAAACTCTAATATACTTTTTTACATAATTGCAATTTTTTTACTGCATTCAATATCAATTTTTTTCAGTAAGCTCATGTTCTGGATGCTGTTCTCCATTGTTTTGATGTAGTGTCTAATGGATGTAAGAAGGGGTTTCAGCTGAGAATGAACTCAAGAGATCCAAGGTGCAATAAGACAATAAAACTTCACTCATCTGAATCGGAGATCTACAAGAGAAAGCAAGACCCACCTGTCCCAACCTTATCTCCCCTCCTCGCTGACCCCTGACCCCTCTCACCCTCTGTCTCACTGACCACACAATCATGCCAGTCTCACAGATACTGCAAGCTCTTTCTGGATGGTCAATATCAATACTTTTGGTGTGAATGGTAAAGAGGTTTCATTCCCACACCAGTAGAACAGGTCCGATTAAAGAAAACAATGCTTGTTCCCCTGGTGTGCACCAGTGCTAATTTAGTTATTTCGTCATAATTTTCGTCAACGACCTTTGTTTCACTGACGAAAACGAGACGATAAGTAAATAAAAACTAGTGTTAGATGACAAAAACTATGATGAAAACTGTAATTTTCGTCAACAAATATAAACGAGACAAAATGTGAGGGAGGGTCGATTAGGGAAGGGATCCAGTCAGAAATGATGTCCTGTGTAATGGATGCACACATTGGATCTGAGCTGATCTAACCGCTGGAGAACACACACACCCCCAATCCAGCGCTCCAGAGCGGCTCAATCAATCAATAACACACATTTATGCCAGACCAGTGTTTATGAACTAATGCTGATGAATAATGACAATGTTTACTTTATGATGTTTATATAGTAATGTTTTAGACCAGGGGCCTATACCATGAAGCCGGTTTAGCTGGCTAGCCAGATATGTTTAAGCTTAGTTTGTGCCAATCCTGGGTTTTAGGTACCATTAAAGTGGTTTGGCTTTTAGCAGTGTTCATCTCCATAGTAACTTACGCTCCACGGCTAACCTGCTTCAGGGCAGGTTATGTTCTGGATAAGAGATCTCAAACTGAAATTAGACCAATCAGCTGCGAGCAAAGTGACACACCTCTGATGCAATGAAGTCACTCCCCCTGTTTCTACTCCAAATTAAAGGTCACTACATAGCAAATGGTTTTAAAAGACTAAAGTGTCTGGCTTTTAACAATGCTTATTTATTATAATAATAATTTTGAATGACTTAGATATCATTTAAGTAATTATTATACCCTTAATCACTTACACATGTATCATTTTAGTTAATCAATCATTAATATGCACATAGTTAAAATTAATATAAATAGCCTATATAAAGGTCATACAAATAAGCTTTAAAATCAATAAATAAAGCTATAAAATTGACTACATGCGAGTTTAAATGTTCAATTCTCTCTATATATCAACTAAACTAACTTCATAACTTTTACTTGTACTGACTAAGTAAGATTTTTCTTAAAGTTGACAGCTTTCATAGACAGCTCTTTTCTTCTTCCTGTGTACATTTGTTTAAATTCTTAATATTTTCAATCATGTAATATTCTGCAGAAGAGAGAAATCAATTTCACTGCTTCTCTCGCGAGAAGTAGATGTCAGTTTCACTGATCCACAGCGTGTGATTGGCTGTTCAGTACTGATGTCACAGCTAAAATCCTAAACTCAGGATCAAAGCCTGAGTTGACAGAGAAAGTTGATGAGCTGCGTCATGGTACCAATAAAGCTTGATTGCATTGGTTTGGTTTTGTCAACTCAAAACCAATCCTGTAACCCTGAGTTTGTTCAACTACCTTCATGGTACAGGCCCCAGGGTTCCTCAAATCAATGCGCTGCAGAGTTTAGCTCCAACCCTGATCAAACTCACCTACCTGTGATTTTCTACTGATCCTGAAGACATTGATTAGCATGTTCAGGTGTGTTTGATTAAAGTTAAAGCTAAACTCTGCAGGAAAGTGGATCTCGTGGGCCAGATTTGGAGAAGGGTCTGGCTGCAGACTGTGGGCGAGTGGAGCTCCACTCTCAGATAGGAAATGCGTCACCTCCACTTGGAAAATTTGCGGGGTTTTTACATTCCACATAACGTTACTTCGCTGTGGGGAAACATAAGCGATTTTCTCCCCTTCTATTCAGGTATTAAGTCTAATCATTTTTTTAAATATAATGTTGTATAATGTTTGTAGAGTGTGCAGGTGTGAGTATTATATCGATTGCTTGTTAATTTAAATTTGTTAAAGTTCTTTAGTTAAGAGATGCACGAACGCAAATCTCCATTTAGAGCATTAATGGCGCGAGACCACATATAACGTTAGATAACATTTTAGTGTTGGTGTGTTGTACGTATGTTCGTATTTATTGTTTAATTCTGGTTATTTAGTGCTGATTGTTGATTCACGAGTATTGAGAATTGTAAATGTGAAGAGAATTTGAGGAATCTAACGTTATCTAACGGTATGCATTTTCAGTTAAAACAATTAACTAACTTTGTACGGTTTATTAATCCTTGGGTACGATTTGTTAAACTGAGGGAACAGATTTAAGAATTTGTGAGTACTGTTTATAAACTGTGGGGACGGATTGATTTTTTTTGTTGTTGTTGTTTTAACTGTTTTCATTCACGTTTTCTCACTCACTTTCAGAGCTAGGATTAGCATGAAGGATGCAGCAATCTTTACATTTTAAAGGTATGTTGCCACCCTTAAAGTCAAAGGCTTTTTCTCACGTTTTTTTGTCCTATTTTTTTTTTGTTCTATTATTCTGTTGTTTTACTTTTTTGTTTCAGGGCAAATTTCAAACAGATGCAGATTACCATGCCGTTCTGTGGGGCATTACCACTGCCCCCACTGTTCACGGACAGTTATACGAAGAGTGGACATGGAAAGGCATTTGGTCTTATGTTATAATCAGCTGACCTCACAGTCTATGCAGTCTGACCCGCCTCGTGCCACTCCATCAGCCGAGCCTTACCCGCCTCGTGCCACTCCATCAGCCGAGCCTGACCTGCATCGTGCCACTCCATCAGCCGAGCCTTACCCGCCTCGTGCCACTCCATCAGCCGAGCCTTACCCGCCTCGTGCCACTCCATCAGCCGAGCCTTACCCGCCTCGTGCCACTCCATCAGCCGAGCCTTACCCTCCTCGTGCCACTCCATCAGCCGAGCCTTACCCGCCTCGTGCCACTCCATCAGCCGAGCCTGACCCGCCTCGTGCCACTCCATCAGCCGAGCCTTACCCGCCTCGTGCCACTCCATCAGCCGAGCCTTACCCGCCTCGTGCCACTCCATCAGCCGAGCCTGACCTGCATCGTGCCACTCCATCAGCCGAGCCTTACCCGCCTCGTGCCACTCCATCAGCCGAGCCTTACCCGCCTCGTGCCACTCCATCAGCCGAGCCTGACCCGCCTCGTGCCACTCCATCAGCCGAGCCTTACCCTCCTCGTGCCACTCCATCAGCCGAGCCTTACCCTCCTCGTGCCACTCCATCAGCCGAGCCTGACCCGCCTCGTGCCACTCCATCAGCCGAGCCTTACCCGCCTCGTGCCACTCCATCAGCCGAGCCTTACCCTCCTCGTGCCACTCCATCAGCCGAGCCTGACCCGCCTCGTGCCACTCCATCAGCCGAGCCTTACCCTCCTCGTGCCACTCCATCAGCCGAGCCTTACCCTCCTCGTGCCACTCCATCAGCCGAGCCTTACCCGCCTCGTGCCACTCCATCAGCCGAGCCTTACCCTCCTCGTGCCACTCCATCAGCCGAGCCTGACCCTCCTCGTGCCACTCCATCAGCCGAGCCTTACCCTCCTTGTGCCACTCCATCAGCCGAGCCTTACCCTCCTCGTGCCACTCCATCAGCCGAGCCTTACCCGCCTCGTGCCACTCCATCAGCCGAGCCTTACCCTCCTCGTGCCACTCCATCAGCCGAGCCTTACCCTCCTCGTGCCACTCCATCAGCCGAGCCTTACCCTCCTCGTGCCACTCCATCAGCCGAGCCTTACCCTCCTCGTGCCACTCCATCAGCCGAGCCTTACCCTCCTCGTGCCACTCCATCAGCCGAGCCTTACCCTCCTTGTGCCACTCCATCAGCCGAGCCTGACCCGCCTCGTGCCACTCCATCAGCCGAGCCTTACCCGCCTCGTGCCACTCCATCAGCCGAGCCTTACCCGCCTCGTGCCACTCCATCAGCCGAGCCTGACCCGCCTCGTGCCACTCCATCAGCCGAGCCTTACCCGCCTCGTGCCACTCCATCAGCCGAGCCTTACCCGCCTCGTGCCACTCCATCAGCCGAGCCTGGGCCATCACAAGACCACTTGTATGCACGGCAACCGGTGCAGGGTGCAGCAGAGGTTTCTGGGAAGTCTGTCAGGTGTCCTCATTGCAATCTTAGTCTCCTCAAGAAGAATTATAACACACACCTCTTGAGGAGACATGCTGATTTGTCTCACGAACATCACTCAGGCCTGTCATCTGCGGAGTGTTCCTGTCGATGAGACAAATGGCATATTTTCTGTGCAAAAAACTGGACATGGGTTTTCTGTGCCAGTCCATGTCCAGAGAAAAACATGGGGAACAATACATCAAGTTAGATGTGAGCTAGAGGAATGTGTGCAGTATCAGTTGTTTGCTCAGCGAAGTGGATTAAGCTACAGTTTGTGCTCTCACATTCGCTCTGTAGACTACTGTAGCGAGATCGCTGCAGAGACATTTCTCGGAGAAGACATCCTGAGGGATATGATGGCAGCAAAAATTTTTGGAGAGGCAAAAGCTGCTATATGTGTGAAGAGGCAAAAGGCTGCTTGTGCAGCGCATGTTCCTCTTTGTGTGCCTGTGGACTTTGGTGGTTCTCCATCACAAATATGCCTGTCGATTCATGAGCCAAACATTCATAGTTTTAGCCGACTTGGGAGGATAATGGTCACCTACAACACCCAAAGGAACACCTGGCATTGTCCCTGCACGAAGCCACGGACATCTTGTCCACACATAAACATCTCAAAGTGGCATCTTTTTCAAACCCAAAGAGACCTCTTCAAGTCAGAGGTGCCCACAACACCGAGCTCAGAGGGTTGCAGTCTCCTGGACAACACTGGTATCAAGAGAAGTGTGCAGTACATTTTCAAAGAAAAAAAAATCCCAGAAACACTGCCAAAAGAAGTTACAACACCGAGAATGAAGATTGAATACCGAAAGCAGTTCTTTCCTCTTGAGACAGCGTGCCAGTTATGCCTTGGACATCCTGCACTTGCAGAGGCTGTACTCGTTACCAAAAAAGCTAGGATTGTCAGCATGATGGGCTTGATAGAAAGTAAGTCAAAGAAGCATAACTAATGTAAAGAGCAATTGTGATCAGTGATGGCTAGTATTGTGATGGGTTGACATCAATGTGATTTGTGTTCCACAGACATTTCAACATACCATAGGATATGTCCACAGTTTGAAATGGTGTATAGGTACCAGGAGTGGAAAGATGGTCTTCACAACTTTGATAACCATATTTTTCTCACCCTTGAACTTTGTGTGTTTCTCAGAGAAAATGTTACTGTGAGTATTAATCTCTTCTCCTTAAGATTACTTGACTATGGGCTATATGTACATGGAACATTACACCGTTTTTATTTATTCTTATTTTGAAGTTTCTATCCTTAATAGGGATGTCAATTTTCACAAATTCCCATGATCGATCGTCATTTAAATTAACGATCAATTAATCGATTAATCGTTAGCCTAAATATAGGCATACACAAAATAAACAGTACTACAACTTACATTTGCACAAAACAAAAGGCTGAGAATGCACACGCAAACTTATATTCATGAATGATGAAGGTGTAAAATGGTCCCAAACATAACTCCACCGCGCTCGCTTTACATGTTTCGTGGTTGAGCAGTGCGCACATGCATGAAGACCTGCTTAATCAATGATCGATAAGTTGTATCGATTAAATGTATTATCGACAATTAATCGATCATCGATTAATCGTTGACATCCCTAATCCTTAAGCAACAAGAACATTTGTCTCTGTCTAATCTCAGAATTATTTGTGTTTGCTCCACACTTTAGAACCATGTGTCTGTGTCAAGAGTTGTGGATTCATTGGAGGGGTTAAGAGGAGAGAAGTTTCCACCCAGGACTGTCATATTTCAAGCCTATTGCCACTTTGGGGCTTTGTGCGACACAGACTACACTTACTCCTGTATCAACTGTGGATTTTACCCACCTGTGGTAGTCATGGATTTACACAGGAAAGGGGTTTTCAAGCTGGCAGGTAAGTGATATTGTGATTATGTTTTGTGTTTACAGTGCAGAAGTGTTGCTTTTGCCTAATGGTGTGATTCATTACAGTCAGTGACCTCAAAGCACCCCCTGATGACTTCAACGGTGAACATGACATTGAGAGTTTTTGGAATTCTGTTCATCTTGCGACGATAAGTCGTGGTTTTTTCCAAAGTGAGTTATGGTGATTACTAAATTTCATCAGATTCTACATTGTAAACACAATGTGGATTAAAAATAATGTATCACGTTTTGTAGGCAGTGCAAACAACCCTTTCACTGTCAGTCCAAGCTATGAACACGGGGCACCCTGGATTGGGAGTGAAACGCGTCGAAGTGGCACTGTTCTTAACACAGAGTTCAAAAAAGTGAGAACATGCCCCTCTTCAACTGAAGCACAGCTGAGCAGTGTTACTGAGGACCATCTGATTGATGAGTTGGCAAAACAAAAGGTGATGTTTCCATGTGATGAAGCTCTCTAAGTTTGAAGGGTAAGACGTTGTCCTGTAAATGTTCTGTTTACAGTTTGTCATAAATATTATCAGGTTGGAGTTGTGAGAAAATTGTGCAAAGCCTGCAACATTGACACCAAGGGGTCCTGCCTTGATCTCATAACAAGACTGAAGGAGAACATGAAGAGCAGACAAACATATGACAAGGTCTTCCAAAGCATATGGGGTGCATCTGGTAAGTTTGTGTCGCTCTATAAACTATGGTATTAAGTTGTTGTAAGTTACACACTTTACAATCTTTTGAATATTTAATTTTAGGTGGATGGTCTGTAATACTTTGCCCACATGGCATTGTATACAGCATCAAATTTAATCTACGCGCTGAAAGTCCCAGGGACTTTGCAGACCTGTTACTCTCCTGGAAGCACTTTCCAAATGTCTGTGTTTATGATTTCGCAAGAGGTTTAGCGACACACACCAATTTGCGGGTTCCTCATTCACTGCCTTTCCAGCCTTTTGAGGGCAGACTGTCTGAGCCCACAGAAGAGAATGTGAAGGCTGCCAGGGATGGAAAATTGCTGGTATCACTGCCATGGCTACATGAAAGTGTGCACTGTGGGGAGGATAATGCTCATCCGGTCACTGGATCATCTGAGCACTAGGTCTTAAATGACCGCTTCCATGAGCAGAATGCCACAGATCCAAAGGACATACTACGCAGGATCCAACTTGTCCCTGAGCTGAAAGGGTGGTTGAATAGCCAAGTTGCTGAGCAGTTCTTTGCCAAAATGCGTAAAAGCAACTACTTCTTTAATAACATGACTCCATCAACCCATGCATTTCTTATGAGAAGTGTTATCCATCGTCATAACACCTCCACAAATAGAGCACTTCTGGAGAGGCAGTTAAATTCTGGATGTCGGCTTGAACTTCTAAACACCATCACCTTGTCTACTTTGGGACAAGCTGTCATAGGTGATGCATCAAAACGGCGAAGCACAACTGTGGTGGCTCAGGCATCTACAGCAACAAGTAAATTACTTTAACATTAATAATCATACAAAGTCAGTCATGTAATTAATGTTGACCCATGTGACGTAATTGTTTGTTTTTGTCTAAAAGTTAAAAACTTTACTGAAATGCATATTCTAGTCATTTAATTGGTTCATAACATCAAATGTTGCTGTACTCAAAACCTTAAGGATCTCAACTCACTCCAGCCGAGCCGAGGTCAACTGAAAGCATAGCTGCACAACCACCCACTGATGAAGCACCAACACAAAGTGAGCACTATGATATATGAGTTGAAATAACTAATGCCTACTAACTGGGAAGAGTTTAATGTTGGGGATAGGTGAATGCTACTTTCAGATCAAATGCAGTGAGATTAATGTGTATATTAGCACTAATAAGACTAACTGTTTCATTTTTTTTTGTAGATGTTGGCCCTTCGCACCATTGTGGGCAGCATTGTGCAACACTTACTGCCATCAGCAACCTCAGGCCCTGCAGAACAATGTGGGCAGCTGGAGGAGATCATCCCCTCCAGGAACAGCTGGTACATAAATGCATAGCTTATTTGACAGAATTTAATTTCTTCTTCTTCCATTAAAGTAATTAAAGGATTTTGTTGATATTGTTGATTGTATTATTATTATTATTATTATTATATAATGCTACTTTTAATTTCTCTTACTTGTAGGTCAGCTATGTTCTGGATGAGGCTAGGCCTGCCAATGAAATTTTGGTTAAGGATGGCCCTACATGTTTGACCAGGGAAAACCTGTTATCTTTAGGTCTAAACAGGGAAATGGACTCAGTGGTGAGTGAAAGACTTTGTTGGAATGTTAAAGTACTGTTTTAATTATTGTATTGTATATTGTACAGTTAAAAACATTAAATCATATGAACAGGTGGGAAATGCTTGTCTGAGGCTTGTGAAGGAGATAGTTGAGTTACAGGTACGTATACACATGTATAAACGTATATTTTAGAGGGACCTATGTGAGCTCTGTGCAGTACAACAAAGTCAGTTGTCTTTCTGTAGGGGAAAAATGTCTTTATTATGGACCTCCACATCCCCCCAACATGGCTCCCACCCTTGAGTTGTGACCCTCTAGGCAGTCTTCAGGGTTAGAGCTGAACTCTGCAGGACAGTGGCCCTCCAGGACCGGAGTTCGCCACCCCTGCTGTAGGCAGTCTTCCTGTAAGTACCTACCCATTTGTACAGTCAGCCATTATGCACACCTTGGCAATAGAATCATCATTGGCTAGTGATTTAAAATTTTTAATTTTCTATTTTCTAATAGTCGCCCAGAGTGAAATTTACTTGCATATGCGAGTGATTTGCTCGCATTGTAGAGGGTTAACAGTTATAATTAAACTGATCAGAATTAACAGCATAACTTGCTTTCTTTTAAGGTCGACTCCACAGAGAAAGATGCACTTATATTCCCGCTGTGGACACAAGGCCATTTTTTGCTATGTGTAAGTAATGCATGCTTTCAAAGAAAGTTTTCAAGCTATACTGTTGATATGGAAAAGAAGCATATGAAGATTTCTTTTTACAACGCTTATTGAAATATTACACATGAAAGGTTTACTCATTGCCAAGAAAATTCTCATAGGTGATGATGCCACTCAAAAGAGGAATACTGTTCCTCGATTCGCTGTTTGCACAGTGGGAACAAGGCTTTGGCTACAAGCCCTACCGAGACATATTGAGGTTACAACACGATGATATATTTCGGCAGTCACGTTCCCCTGACTTGCCCACATTAATACAACTACAATTTTGGCAGTCGTGTTCTTCTGACTTGCCCACGTTTATATACATGTACTCTCGGCAGTCGTGTTCCTTTGACTTGTCAAGGCTGCTTGCACATGCTTCATAGTTATAGTATCTCACGTTCAGAGGATGTAAGCATTGTTGGCATTTCATGTTCAACCAATTTCTTAATTTTATTCTGCATTTCTGAAACCGTTTGTTTCCCAGCTGAATTGTACTGTGTGTATTTGAATTGTAACTATTCTTCGTAACACTGTCTTGATTTTTATCAGGGCTGTTGCACAAAAGCTCATGCCTGGGCCATGGGAAGAGCAGTCAGGCCTGGATGTTGAGGTAATCATTTGCAATGAAAATGCACAAGAACATTGTATAAGGCTGATAGTCATTGTAAATTCTTCATAATGGGTGTTCTTTCTTCAAACAGGGGCTACCCCTACAACATTTTGGGATGGACTGTGGAATATTTATGGTTATGGTGAGTTGCCAAGCTCATTTTCAGGATGTTTAGTGATGTCCACACAACATCCATTGTTCATTTTCATTCATCTTGATTAATTTATGCTCATACAAATGGCATGGCAACATAACAGCCTTTCTGCCTTTACAGTATACCTGGTACATAACTATGGAGGCAGCATTTGATTTCACCACCGTAAGTGCAGACTTGGTGTTGACAAAGATGTTTAACGTTAATTGTGGTGAATTACATTACAACTGTTCTTATCTTCAGTCTGACATGCCATATCTGAGGAGTTGGTGGTGCAAGGTTTTGCTGGAGAACCTTGAAATTGAGGGGTATGGTTTGTGAAATGAAAAGTAGTACATTAATAGATAATACTGTCAAAGTGGGAAAGCATGATGAACATATTTGGTCAATGTCAATTACAGACATGGTCGAAGATTTGCACATTTTACAGAGGAAGGCAAGAAGATGGGGGATGGGAGTCTGCTGCCTGTCTTTCGTGTCCCTAGGAAAAGGAGACACAGCACTTTGGTAATATTTCAGTAAAAAGTTGTGAAAGTAGCATGTATAAATGTGCAGCTGTTTCTTAAATGATCTGTTTTACTTGTTGAAGGTACCTACACTCCCAGCAAAGATCAAAAGGGTTTCACAGGATGGTGCAGTGGCCACTGACATTTTGCAGGCATGGGTTCATATTCACTTAAATGTTGATGAAATGGCTTGCAATGACTACATATTAAATCATGTTTCAAATCTACAGTTGCCCGATGACATTCTCCAGAGGATCCTTGTCTTCGTAGTTCTAGAAGACGGCTGCTCTGCAATCCTGAGGCTGGCTCTGGCATGCCAGACATTTAACAAAATTGTCAGCCAGGAGCATTTTCAGCAGGAGGCACACTTCAGATGGCTTGATAGTGAGTTCAATAAATGTGGTTGCCCCATCTTGTTTCTTGTCTAAACAATTAGGCTAGGTTAATCTCACTCTCTTCCATTTCCCTGACTTGAAACTTTTTACAGTTAAAGATTTGTTCATTTAATGTCTGAATTGTGTGACTGTCATTGTCATTTTGATATTGGACAGGTGTAGTGAATTGGGAAAGACTTTCAAAGAGACACCGGCAAAGCTACAGAAAGCCATACACCATCTCTAGATGCAGCCGTCTACAATGCAGCCAGCTTTACAAAGACTGTGGGTCTGGCTACCAGGGAAATGGACAACGGGGAGTGCTTGTGGGGTTTTACTCCTCAGATGACCACCCTGGCTACTGTAGCTGGGATTGTTTTTTGGACGATGGAGGTCTTGAAGAGTGAAGTGTGTGTGTGCGTGCAATGTGTCTTATGTAACAATTTGTCTTTGTTTTTTTTTGTAGTTCAAGTGTCATAGATTACCTTTTCTTTAAAAAAAAAAAACAATTACATTTACTGGAAATTATTCTTCATTTTACTGTGGTTGATGTGTATGTTATTTTGCTGTAAATACAAAATTCTGATTAATTATTTCATAAAATAAACAAATTTTACAGTATGGTCCCTTGCAGTTATTGTGTGTTGTCAAAATAATTTAAGATTTTTGGTTGTTTTTTTTTTTTTACATAAAAACAATTAACTTAATTTGTGGAAATTATTCTTTATTTTACATTGGTTGATTTGTACATGTTATTTTGCTTTAAATAGAACCTTCTGAAATGATTTTTACTATAATATTATTAAATATATATTATATTCTTATATTATACATTTATAATATTATAAGTCAAAACGTAAAAGCTTAGTATACCGCTTCGATATTTTGCGTGAAGATTAGGTAATTTATACATTTATAATTGTTTATATCCGCTCGGGCGCAGTGGAGGTGACGTATTTCCGCTATTGAGTGAAGCTCCACTTGCCCCGTAAGTCTGCAGCCAGACCCTATTGGAGATTTGAGGATCCCTGTTTTAGACGGTTGTAACAATGCATATTTATCTCCTCATCTGAACTTGAATGAGCTCCTGCAACTGCAATAGAGGCGCAGACATTTCAAAATAAGAGTCCCGGTGTATTTCGAGCTGGTTTATAATTAAAAGTCACGCATTATATATTCGGTTTTGCTTACACAATAAACTGTATTTAATTTCATTCCCATTTAATTCATAGTCAGGAGGAAAGACCAGTATTTGACACATATTCAATAAAGTATTAGGGTTATAATAGTTCACTAAAACCATCTTCATTACTTGAAATTAAATAAATGTTAACTGAAATTAATAAATAAATAAATTTATTTGAAACTTTAGATTAACGTGATATGGCCTACTGACTAAAACAGAAATACAAAGTAATATAAACTATATAGATGTTTTTTTTTTAAAAACAACCAAAAAAGTAAATTGAACTCTTTCGTGTATTTTTATTGTCAAAAACAAAATGATGTCAAAATGTCAGTTCAAGTGACAGTCGGTTATGTGACGCTTAAATGCTTAATGTATTACAATTGAACTAAACTCATTAGATTTTAGGAGACTAAAACTAAAAACAATTCAGGCGACTAAAATATGACTAAAACTAAAAACAATTCAGGTGACTAAAATATGACAAACTAAATGAAAACATTCTGTCAGAATGAACACTGGTGTGGGAGAAGCTCATAAAGATCTTTTGGTGAACATTTGCTGTCGTTCCCCCAAAGATAGACGTGACCATTTGGGCACGAGAAAAGTTCAAGCAAAAGCTGCATGAATATTTGGGTGCTAAATGTTTATTGTTCTTCTGTTCAGGGAATTGGGAAGCACTCAAGGAAGCGTCTGTATCAGATCTGTGTGTCTCTATGGCCAGATATGAGGACTCTTTAAAACTATTTTATATATTATTTTGTGATTGTGATTTATATTGTAAGCTGATCAGTTGTGTATGATGGATTCTTTTGAATTCCTTTATTTGATGTTCTGTCTAAAATAAACATTAATCTTGATTTATTCTGGATCTTTCTGAAATCATTATTCTAGTGTTGCATGCAAAGTCGGAGTTACCGCAGATCTTTCTGTCAGGACAGATCACACAGAGATCACACCGAGGACTCGATGACGGGAGCATTGAGCCAAGCATGAGAGAGAACCCGATTTCTGACTGTCACTTTTAGCAAACTTTAGTGACTAAAATGACTTTTTTCACTTTTGTTATGAGTAAACATGTGTGACTCACAGGTACAATATTCTCCCTGCAATCCTCTGACTAATATCAGAAACCCCAGCAATAGAGCAATAAAACTCACTAATCTGGAGAGATCTCACAGAAACTGTGGGACAGCACCGTAATCTCCCCTCCCTTTGTCCTGGTTCAAGTCACAGAATGCAGAAATACCAGGGGCGTGGCCGTGACTTTCAGAAGAGAGGGGGGCAGAAATGTTTGAAATGAAATGAAAAAATTTTTTTTCTGACCTTTGTCTAATTGACAGATTTAATTGATCTCATCTCATCAAATACACTGCTGAACAATAACCACTAATATCTATAATGTTTTCCCTATATGTTATGCCAATTTCATGATTGCTTTATGAACTACAAACACTTGTGCATTACGTCCCCATGGATTTTATGCTTTGTAAAAAAAAATATCACTGAATAAGGCAGAAAATATAAAGTACCTATCAAAAGTTTGGAATTGTTAAATGTTTTTGAAAGAAGTTTTCTGCTCACCAAGGCTGCATTTATTTAATAAAAAATGCAGTAAAAAAGTAATACAGGGAAATATTATCCCAATGTAAAGCAGCTGTGTGAATATATAGTAAAAAATAAAAAATAAAATTGTCATTTATTCCTGTGATCAAAGCTGAATTTATCATCATTACTCCAGTCTTCAGTGTCACATGATCCTTCAGAAATCATTCTAATATGTTCATTTGATGCTCAAGAAACTTTTATGATTATTATCATTGTTGAAAACAGTTGTGCTGCTTCATTTTCGTGGAAATCATGAAACTATTCAAACATTTGTGGTAAGATAAAAAAAGAGAGAAATTAATACTTTTATTCATCAAACATGCATTAAATTGTGACATATAAAGTGGCATTTATAATATAACAAAATATTTATTCATGCTTCATTCAATGCAAATAAATGCTGTTCATTTAACTTTCTATTCATTAAAGAATCCTGAAAAATAAAATGTATCATGGTTTCCACAGCTGTTTTCAACAATGATTATAATCTTAAATGTTTCCTTTTTCATTAAATGATCATATTAGAATGATTTCAGAAGGATCATGTGATACTGAAGACTGGAGTAATGATGCTGAAAATTCAACTTTGATCACAGGAATAAATTACACTTTACTATATCATTACAAATTAAAACATCTGTGAATATATATGTGAATACATTTCGCAATATTAATGCTTAACTGTATTTATTATTAAATAAATGCAGCCTTGGCAAGCAGAAGATACTAAACATTAAAAAGGCTGTCAGTTAGCACTGCATTATTCATATTCTTTATTGTCAATAAATTCCTTGAGATGGCTGGAAAAACACAAACCATATCTTGTCGCAATCGGGTTTTTATTGTCATGTTTCATCAGTCATAGCGATTATTTTTCTTCAGCTGCTGCTACAGTGCTGAATGCCTTTGGACCGTGACAGGGTTTACTTCTACCAATCAGTTGAGTTTTTTCTTTGAGAGCGCCCCCTATGGCTTCGAGTATGAATTGGAGTGTTGCACGAGTGTTAGCACGCCATAGTGTTCAGATCGCCTCATTTTTGGATACGAATAAAATGACAGGTCATGTATAGATTATTTTGTGTCTTTGAATTTAAATCTAGATTTATTTACGTTGGATTCTACGTAAACGAACTTGCTTGTGTAACAAACGTCGGCCAGTAAGAGCGGTGCGACTAGACGCCGGTTCGAATCCTACACGGAGCGGGTCGACTAGGACCGGTGCGACCCGGTAAACGTGCGGGGGATGAATGTACGTTTTATTAAAAGTGCAATCTACGCCCATGAGATATACCAACAATGATGTATCTTGTGAATCTATTGTTTTAATATATCTATTGCGTTCATATATCAATCGAACCGCACCATCTTTTTAGGGTGCGTTCACACTTGTCATGTTTGGTTGGATTAAAGCAACCCCTGGTGCGATTGCTGGATTAGTGCGGTTCATCTGAACACATGTGAACGCTGCCATCCCAACCCTGGAGCGCACCACACAAGCGGACGAGACTTCCAAACCAACTCTGGTGCGGTTCGATTGATATATGAACGCAACACGGACCAAAGACATGGAAACCAACCAAAAACAGGACGTGATGTCACAAGATGCGCCGCTACAGGTCAGCTGATTTGACGACGCAGAGAGATCGGTGTATCCAACATGAGTAGAGGGCAAATATTAGTCAACTAGCTGACGACACAGCATTATTTTTGGAAGATTCCTCTCTAATTTTAGTAGCCCTGAACACCCTTCAAACATTTTCCAAAGCTAAATCTTAATATTGATAAATGCGAATTACTTCCTATTAAATGTTGTAGTGCTTCATCAATATGTGGGATAGCTGTTAAAAACATGATTCAATACCTTGGTATAGAAATAACTAAAGATCAAAACAGATGTGCTACAAATTTTAATCCAATTATAGCAAAAACAAAGAAAACACTGAATTGTTGTCTTCAGAGAGATCTGTCTGTTAAAGGAAGAGTTTTGCTGACTAAAGCCAAAGGGCTCTCTCGTCTATCTCATGCTGCCCAATCTCTTCATGTAGAGAAGCCTACTGGTACAATTATTGATAGAGCTCTAACAGATTTTGTTTGGAACAACAAATGTCATTACATGAAAAGATCTGTTATGCTGAACACCTATTACAAAGGTGGCTTAAATTTGATTGATTTCAGTTCTTTAAATTATACTTTTAAAATAAATTGGCTTCATCTGTATTTGAAAAATCAACTTTCCATTTGGTATATTTTTCCACAACAAGCTTTTTCATATATCAGAGGTATTACATTTCTGTTGATGTGCAATTACAGCATTTCAAAAATTCCTATCAAACTCTCACATTTTCACCAACAGGTACTTTTGGCATGGGTTCTAATATATAAACATAATTTTATCCCCCATAAAGGTTTCATTTGGAATCAAAATATTTTATACAAAAATAGAATGTTATTTTTTGATAAGTGGTTCAAAAATGGTTTGCGTTTAGTAAATCAGTTGTTTAATAATCAAGGTTTATTAATGTCCTATACTGAATTTCTTTCAGAATATAACTGGCCAGTTACACTCAAAAATAAAAAAGGTTCTATATAGCACCAAAAATGGTTCATCGTCGGAATCATAGAGGAACCACTTTTGGTGCTATATAGCACCATATCTTAACATGTTCTGTATATGGTAGCAGTGCTATATAGCACCTTAGTCAAAGAACCGGTGAAGAACCTCTGAAGAACCACTGAAGCACCACTGAAGAACCACTGAAGCACCGCTGAAGAACCACTGAAGAACCACTGAAGCACCACTGAAGAACCACTGAAGCACCGCTGAAGAACCGCTGAAGAACCGCTGAAGAACCACTGAAGAACCGCTGAAGAACCACTGAAGAACCACTGAAGAACCGCTGAAGAACCGCTGAAGAACCACTGAAGCACCACTGAAGAACCACTGAAGCACCACTGAAGAACCACTGAAGAACCGCTGAAGAACAACTGAAGAACCACTGAAGAACCACTGAAGCACCACTGAAGAACCACTGAAGAACCTCTGAAGAACCACTGAAGAACCGCTGAAGAACCGCTGAAGAACCGCTGAAGAACCGCTGAAGAACCGCTGAAGAACCACTGAAGAACCGCTGAAGAACCGCTGAAGAACCGCTGAAGAACCACTAAAGAACCATTGAAGAACCGCTGAAGAACCACTGAAGAACCACTGAAAACCGCTGAAGAACCACTGAAGAACCACTGAAGCACCACTGAAGAACCACTGAAGCACCACTGAAGAACCACTGAAGAACCGCTGAAGAACCACTGAAGAACCACTGAAGAACCACTGAAGCACCACTGAAGAACCACTGAAGAACCGCTGAAGAACCACTGAAGAACCGCTGAAGAACCACTGAAGAACCACTGAAGAACCGCTGAAGAACCACTGAAGAACCACTGAAGAACCACTGAAGCACCACTGAAGAACCACTGAAGAACCTCTGAAGAACCACTGAAGAACCGCTGAAGAACCGCTGAAGAACCACTAAAGAACCATTGAAGAACCGCTGAAGAACCGCTGAAGAACCACTGAAAACCGCTGAAGAACCACTGAAGAACCACTAAAGAACCGCTGAAGAACCACTGAAGAACCACTGAAGAACCGCTGAAGAACCACTGAAGAACCACTGAAGAACCACTGAAGAACCACTGAAGAACCGCTGAAGAACCACTGAAGAACCTCTGAAGAACCACTGAAGAACCGCTGAAGAACCACTAAAGAACCATTGAAGAACCGCTGAAGAACCGCTGAAGAACCACTGAAGAACCGCTGAAGAACCGCTGAAGAACCGCTGAAGAACCGCTGAAGAACCGCTGAAGAACCACTGAAGAACCGCTGAAGAACCGCTGAAAAACCGGTGAAGAACCACTGAAGAACCACTGAAGAACCACTGAAGAACCAAAATTGGTGCTACATAGCACTAAAAAAGGTTCCTCTATGATTACGAGCCAAGAACCATTTTTGGTGCCATATAGAACCTTTTTTTTTTTAGAGAGTAGCCCTATAGAATTATGGGATAGTTATGGGAGCGATACCATCAGGAATTAGTATGCTCTTAAAAAACAGCAATCGCTCTCCTCCTACGACTATTACTGTTCCTCAACCAACAGAAACTCCTTTAGGTCAAATATGATTTTCTGGAAAAAAGGATAGAAATGATAAAGTTAGAACCCTTTTTCTTGAGAATATCATCTCTGTATCTCCTGCAATTTCTTATTGGAATAATTTATTTATACATTTAAATTGGAAAAAGATTTGGTCCTTGCAACAAAAATACTTTCTCACTAATAAAGTAAAAGAAGTGTCTTTCAAAATAATAAATAACTTTCACCCCATTAAACATTTCATGAAGAAATTTAAAACTAACATTGATATTAGTTGTTCATTTTGTCAAGTCCACACAGAAACTGTTTATCATTTATTTTGCTCATGTTATTATACTAAACAACTTTGGAGAAATATTGAGGCTTTTATTAATGATAATATTCAGCAAGGCATAGCCATAACTTTTAAAGACATTATTTTCGGTCACTATGGTTGTGACTCTACTAAAAGCAATGCTTACTTTGTTATACATTTAATATATTTTCTTTGTAAATTTTATATCCACAAATGTAAATTCACCAACAACAAACCAATTTTTTGTGTCTTTTTGAAAGAATTTAACACATATCTTAACACTATTTCATCCTCTGCAAATAAGAAAGCAAGTAAAACGATGTCAATCTGTAATGACTTTAATCTGTATAACCCAAGTGATGTATAATTATCTTACCCTCATGTTCTTATGTTCTTTTTTCTATCTTTCCTTTTCTTCTTCTTCTTTTACCTTAATCTTTAAATAATTTGTTCTAGCCTTTATATTCTGATGACATTTAACATATTATTGATACATTTTGTGTATTGTATTGCCAACTTGTATATCATAAACATGTCATCTCTGTATCGTTTTGCATAAAAAAAAGAAAAAAAAGAAAAGTAGAGTAGTGTAGAGTAGAGTAGAGTAGAGTAGAGTAGGGTAGAGTAGGGTAGAGTAGAGTAGAGTAGAGTAGAGTAGGGTAGAGTAGGGTAGAGTAGAGTAGAGTAGGGTAGAGTAGAGTAGAGTAGTGTAGAGTAGAGTAGAGTAGAGTAGAGTAGGGTAGAGTAGGGTAGAATAGAGTAGAGTAGAGTAGAGTAGGGTAGAGTAGGGTAGAGTAGAGTAGAGTAGAGTAGGGTAGAGTAGGGTAGAGTAGAGTAGAGTAGGGTAGAGTAGAGTAGAGTAGAGTAGAGTAGTGTAGAGTAGAGTAGAGTAGAGTAGAGTAGAGTAGGGTAGAGTAGGGTAGAATAGAGTAGGGTAGAATAGAGTAGAGTAGGGTAGAGTAGAGTAGAGTAGAGTAGAGTAGAGTAGAGTAGAGTAGTGTAGAGTAGAGTAGAGTAGAGTAGAGTAGGGTAGAGTAGGGTAGAGTACATTTAGTCATTTAGCATTTAGTCATTTAGCAGACGCTTTTATCCAAAGCGACTTACAAATGAGAGCAAAAGAAGCAACTAGAACAGTCAAGGGCAACAGTATGCAAGTGCTGTAACAAGTCTCAGTTAATCTAGCTCAGAACACACAGGACAGTTGTTGTTGTTTTTTTAAATAAATTAGACAGACAGAAAATGAATAGAATGATAAGTGCTATTCTTGATTGGTCAGGTGCTGCTGGAAAAGACGTGTCTTTAGGTGTTTTTTGAAAATGGCTACAGACTCGGCTGCTCGAATTGCGATAGGCAGGTCATTCCACCAGGTGGGGGCAGTCCAGGAAAAGCTCTGTGACAGCGATTTCATGCCTCTCTGGAATGGCACCACAATGCGTCGTTCACTGGCAGAACGTAAGCTCCTGGAGGGTGTGTAAGTCTGAACAAGCGAGTTTAGGTATATTGGTGTAGAGCCAGTGGATGTTTTGAAGGCGAGTACCAGTGTCTTGAATTTGATGCGAGCAGCTATTGGCAGCCAGTGCAGACTGATGAAGAGAGGCGTGACGTGTGCTCTCCTCGGCTCATTAAAGACCAACCTCGCCGCTGCATTCTGGATCAGTTGCAAGGGTTTGGTAGTGCATGCCGGAAGGCCCGCTAGAAGAGCTTGGACTAGGAGTTGTGTGGCATGATCTGATAGGAAGGGTCTAATCTTCCTAATGTTGAATAATGCAAATCTGCAGGACCGGGTTGTTGCAGTAATGTGGTCAGTGAATTTTAGCTGATCATCAATCACAACCCCAAGATTCCTGGCTGTCCTGGACGGAGTTATGGTTGATGATCCTAGCTGAATGGAGAGATTGTGGTGAAGTGCTGGGTTGGCTGAGACAACAAGAAGTTCAGTCTTTGCAAGGTTGAGTTGCAGGTGATGCTCCTTCATCCAGGCTGAAATGTCTGTTAGGCAGGCAGCGATACGAACACCAACCGATGGATCATCTGGTTGAAATGGGAAGTAGAGTTGAGTGTCGTCGGCATAGCAGTGATAGGAAAAGCCATGTTTCTGAATGACCGATCCCAGTGATGACATGTAGATGGAGAAGAGAAGTGGTCCAAGCACTGAGCCCTGGGGAACTCCAGTGGCTAGATGATGTGACTTAGACACTTCACCACTCCATGACACCCTGAAGGACCCACCTGAGAGGTAAGACTTGAGCCACTGGAGAGCAGTTCCTGAGATGCCCATCTTCATGAGAGTTGACAGGAGGATCTGGTGGTTAACTGTGTCAAAAGCAGCAGACAGATCCAGTAAGATAAGTACTGTGGATTTGGAGGCTGCTCTTGCCTGTCTGAGTGCCTCCGTAACTGAGAGCAGGGCAGTCTCAGTTGAGCGGCCACTTTTGAAGCCGGATTGGTTGATATCCAGGAGGTTGTTCTGTTCAAGAAACGTAGACAGCTGGTTAAACACCACTCGCTCAAGTGTCTTTGCAATGAAAGGAAGAAGGGATACCGGTCTGTAGTTTTCTAAAAGTGCTGGGTTTAGAGAGGGTTTCTTAAGGGTTTAGAGTAGGGTAGAGTAGAGTAGAGTAGAATAGAGTAGAGTAGAGTAGAGTAGAGTAGAATAGAGTAGAATAGAGTAGAGTAGAATAGAGTAGAATAGAGTAGAATAGAGTAGAGTAGAATAGAGTAGGGTAGAATAGAGTAGAATAGAGTAGAATAGAGTAGAGTAGAATAGAGTAGGGTAGAGTAGAGTAGAATAGAGTAGAGTAGAGTAGAGTAGAGTAGAGTAGAATAGAGTAGAGTAGAGTAGAGTAGAATAGAATAGAGTAGAGTAGAGTAGAGTAGAATAGAGTAGAATAGAGTAGAGTAGAATAGAGTAGGGTAGAGTAGAGTAGAATAGAGTAGAGTAGAGTAGAGTAGAGTAGAATAGAGTAGAGTAGAGTAGAGTAGAGCAGAGTAGAATAGAATAGAGTAGAGTAGAGTAGAATAGAGTAGAGTAGAGTAGAGTAGAATAGAGTAAAGTAGAGTAGAGTAGAGTAGAGTAGAATAGAATAGAATAGAATAGAGTAGAGTAGAGTAGAGTAGAGTAGAATAGAGTAGAGTAGAGTAAAGTAGAATAGAGTAGAATAGAGTAGAGTAGAGTAGAGTAGAATAGAGTAGGGTAGAATAGAGTAGAGTAGAGTAGAGTAGGGTAGAGTAGAGTAGGGTAGAGTAGAGTAGAGTAGAGTAGAGTAGAATAGAGTAGAGTAGAATAGAGTAGAGTAGAGTAGAATAGAGTAGAATAGAGTAGAGTAGAGTAGAATAGAATAGAGTAGAGTAGAATAGAGTAGAGTAGAATAGAGTAGGGTAGAGTAGAGTAGAATAGAGTAGGGTAGAGTAGAATAGAGTAGAGTAGAATAGAGTAGAATAGAGTAGAGTAGGGTAGAGTAGAGTAGAGTAGAATAGAATAGAATAGAGTAGAGTAGAGTAGAGTAGAGTAGAATAGAGTAGAATAGAGTAGAGTAGAATAGAGTAGGGTAGAGTAGAGTAGAATAGAGTAGAGTAGAGTAGAGTAGAGTAGAATAGAGTAGAGTAGAGTAGAATAGAGTAGAGTAGAGTAGAGTAGAATAGAATAGAGTAGAGTAGAGTAGAATAGAGTAGAGTAGAGTAGAATAGAGTAGAGTAGAGTAGAGTAGAATAGAATAGAATAGAATAGAGTAGAGTAGAGTAGAGTAGAATAGAGTAGAGTAGAGTAAAGTAGAATAGAGTAGAGTAGAGTAAAATAGAGTAGAGTAGAGTAGAATAGAGTAGGGTA
Organism: Gobio occitaniae; assembly: GCA_033150135.1. Lineage (NCBI taxonomy): Eukaryota > Metazoa > Chordata > Actinopteri > Cypriniformes > Gobionidae > Gobio > Gobio occitaniae. The sequence goes on from JARQWZ010006570.1 coordinate 42,139, forward strand.
GAATAGAGTAGAGTAGAGTAGAGTAGGGTAGAGTAGAGTAGGGTAGAGTAGAGTAGAATAGAGTAGAGTAGAATAGAGTAGAGTAGAGTAGAGTAGAATAGAATAGAGTAGAGTAGAATAGAGTAGAGTAGAATAGAGTAGGGTAGAGTAGAGTAGAATAGAGTAGGGTAGAGTAGAATAGAGTAGAGTAGAATAGAGTAGAATAGAGTAGAGTAGAGTAGAATAGAGTAGAGTAGAATAGAATAGAGTAGAGTAGAGTAGAATAGAGTATGGTAGAGTAGAGTAGATAGAGTAGAGTAGAGTAGAGTAGAATAGAGTAGGGTAGAGTAGAATAGAATAGAGTAGAGTAGAGTAGAATAGAGTAGAGTAGAGTAGAGTAGAATAGAGTAGAGTAGAGTAGAATAGAATAGAGTAGAGTAGAATAGAGTAGAGTAGAGTAGAATAGAGTAGAGTAGAGTAGAGTAGAGTAGAATAGAGTAGAGTAGAGTAGAGTAGAGTAGAATAGAGTAGAATAGAATAGAGTAGAGTAGAGTAGAGTAGAATGGAGTAGAGTAGAATAGAGTAGAGTAGAGTAGAATAGAGTAGAATAGAATAGAGTAGAGTAGAGTAGAGTAGAGTATAGTAGAGTAGAATAGAGTAGAGTAGAGTAGAATAGAGTAGAGTAGAATAGAGTAGAGTAGAGTAGAGTAGAATAGAGTAGAGTAGAGTAGAGTAGAATAGAGTAGAGTAGAGTAGAATAGAATAGAGTAGAGTAGAGTAGAGTAGAGTAAAGTAGAATAGAGTAGAGTAGAGTAGAGTAGAGTAGAATAGAGTAGGGTAGAATAGAGTAGAGTAAGGTAGGGTAGAGTAGAGTAGGGTAGAGTAGAGTAGAGTAGAATAGAGTAGAGTAGAATAGAGTAGAGTAGAGTAGAATAGAGTAGAGTAGAGTAGAACAGAATAGAGTAGAGTAGAATAGAGTAGAGTAGAATAGAGTAGGGTAGAGTAGAGTAGAATAGAGTAGGGTAGAGTAGAATAGAGTAGAGTAGAATAGAGTAGAGTAGAATAGAGTAGAGTAGAGTAGAATAGAGTAGAGTAGAATAGAATAGAGTAGTGTAGAGTAGAATAGAGTATGGTAGAGTAGAGTAGAATAGAGTAGAGTAGAGTAGAGTAGAATAGAATAGAGTAGAGTAGAATAGAGTAGAGTAGAGTAGAATAGAGTAGAGTAGAGTAGAATAGAATAGAGTAGAGTAGAGTAGAATTGAGTAGAGTAGAGTAGAATAGAGTAGAATAGAGTAGAGTAGAGTAGAATAGAGTAGAGTAGAGTAGAATAGAGTAGAGTAGAATAGAATAGAGTAGAGTAGAGTAGGGTAGAGTAGAGTAGAGTAGATAGAGTAGAGTAGAGTAGAATAGAGTAGAGTAGAGTAGAGTAGAGTAGAATAGAGTAGAGTAGAGTAGAGTAGAATAGAGTAGAGTAGAGTAGAGTAGAGTAGAGTAGAGTAGAATAGAGTAGAGTAGAGTAGAATAGAGTAGAATAGAGTAGAGTAGAGTAGAGAAGAATAGAGTAGAGTAGAGTAGAGTAGAATAGAATAGAATAGAGTAGAGTAGAATAGAGTAGAGTAGAGTAGAGTAGAGTAGAATAGAATAGAGTAGAGTAGAGTAGAATAGAGTAGAGTAGAGTAGAGTAGAATATAGTAGAATAGAGTAGAGTAGAGTAGAATAGAGTAGAATAGAGTAGAGTAGAATATAGTAGAATAGAGTAGAGTAGAGTAGAATTGAGTAGAATAGAGTAGAGTAGAATAGAGTAGAGTAGAATATAGTAGAATATAGTAGAATTGAGTAGAGTAGAATAGAGTAGAGTAGAGTAGAGTAGAGTAGAGTAGAATAGAGTAGAGTAGAATAGAGTAGAGTAGAGTAGAGTAGAATTGAGTAGAGTAGAGTAGAGTAGAATAGAGTAGAGTAGAGTAGAGTAGAATATAGTAGAGTAGAGTAGAATAGAGTAGAATAGAGTAGAGTAGAATAGAGTAGAGTAGAGTAGAGTAGAATAGAGTAGAGTAGAATATAATAGAATAGAGTAGAGTAGAGTAGAATTGAGTAGAATTGAGTGGAGTAGAGTAGAATAGAGTAGAGTAGAATATAGTAGAATATAGTAGAATTGAGTAGAGTAGAATAGAGTAGAGTAGAGTAGAATAGAGTAGAGTAGAGTAGAGTAGAATAGAGTAGAATAGAGTAGAGTAGAGTAGAATTGAGTAGAATTGAGTAGAGTAGAGTAGAATAGAGTAGAGTAGAATATAGTAGAATATAGTAGAATTGAGTAGAGTAGAATAGAGTAGAGTAGAGTAGAATAGAGTAGAGTAGAGTAGAATAGAGTAGAATAGAGTAGAGTAGAGTAGAATTGAGTAGAATTGAGTAGAGTAGAGTAGAATAGAGTAGAGTAGAATATAGTAGAATATAGTAGAATTGAGTAGAGTAGAATAGAGTAAAGTAGAGTAGAGTAGAATTGAGTAGAGTAGAGTAGAGTAGAATAGAGTAGAGTAGAGTAGAATATAGTAGAATAGAGTAGAATAGAGTAGAATAGAGTAGAGTAGAGTAGAGTAGAATTGAGTAGAGTAGAGTAGAATAGAGTAGAATAGAGTAGAGTAGAGTAGAATTGAGTAGAGTAGAGTAGAATAGAGTAGAATAGAGTAGAGTAGAGTAGAATATAGTAGAATAGAGTAGAGTAGAGTAGAATTGAGTAGAGTAGAGTAGAATAGAGTAGAATAGAGTAGAGTAGAGTAGAATATAGTAGAATAGAGTAGAGTAGAGTAGAATAGAATAGAGTAGAGTAGAGTAGAATAGAGTAGAATAGAGTAGAGTAGAGTAGAATTGAGTAGAGTAGAGTAGAATAGAGTAGAATAGAGTAGAGTAGAGTAGAGTAGAGTAGAATTGAGTAGAGTAGAGTAGAATAGAGTAGAATAGAGTAGAGTAGAGTAGAATATAGTAGAATAGAGTAGAGTAGAGTAGAATATAGTAGAATAGAGTAGAGTAGAGTAGAATTGAGTAGAGTAGAGTAGAATAGAGTAGAATAGAGTAGAGTAGAGTAGAGTAGAATATACTAGAATAGAGTAGAGTAGAGTAGAATATAGTAGAGTAGAGTAGAGTAGAGTAGAATTGAGTAGAGTAGAGTAGAATAGAGTAGAATAGAGTAGAGTAGAGTAGGGTAGAGTAGAATTGAGTAGAATAGAGTAGAGTAGAGTAGAGTAGAGTAGAATAGAGTAGAGTAGAGTAGAATAGAGTAGAGTAGAATTGAGTAGAGTAGAGGGCAAACGTCCTCATCAGTGTATGCAGAGTTTCTGCACACCGGAGGAAATCCTGCTGCTGTTCTGAATGTGTTTTTGTGGGGTTTTTGTGAGAGGAGAGAGATTTTGTGATAGCAGGGATTTCCCCTCATTTGCACTCTAAAAATATTTGTGCATGCCATGGCAAGTGTCTTGTGAGAGGATTGTTTCAAAGGCTGGAGAAATGATATGTAAAAAAAGAAGTCGGCTAACTCCTTCAACAGCAGAGCAAATAGTTCTGAATAAAAATGTTTTGTAACAAATGTGACTCATTGATCTGGATTTGGAAATCCCATGTTTTGCTATCCAGGATCAGGTAATCCATCTTACTTTTTTACCAGTTTTTCAAAGCAAAATTGGATTGGATCACCCTGATCCAGATACACACCTTTTCAGATGACCAAATCTGGATTACTAGTGCTCTACAGAGCCCCTAAAGGGACATGGTGATGGGAAAAATATGAGTTGGGGAAAAAAAAGATTCAAATGCTTTTGCATTCTCTCAGAAAAGTTTTGCGTAGCGTTCACCAGAGAAACCTTTTGACTGGTTCATCTCTTATAATTGATAAGTAAAAAGTCTTATAAGTGATAAAAAAACATTTTAAATGTAATATAATATTTTTTATATATATTTACAGCTGTTTGGGGATTATTTTATAAGGCTAAATCTTTTTTTACTTTGACTGTAGGCTACCGAAAGGCTTAATGGGTAGCCAAATGTCTACTTCTAATTTATTACTTTAACAATTAGCCTCACTAATCAAGAGCAAAAAAAATAATAGATTTTTGTGTATTATATGATACAAATGTTGTATTTTTTGCTACATTTTCTTTCTGGAATCCACCTTGAAATCCTATGATCCTGTTTTTTTGTATCAAAGTTATCCAAATCCTACTGACAAGTTTTGAACAACACAAACTGAAGGTTTGATCCAGATTAAAACTAGGATTGGATTCCTTGATCTAATCTGATTTCAGATCCCTTCTTTCCCTTTTGAACAACCCATTTTCAAGATTTGATCCAATCCGATAACTAAAATCCGATCAGTTTACCTTTGAACAACTGGCCTTTAGTTGTCAAACAGATGTCATCTAACAGCGTGTGTGTGTGTCCAGGGCTGCAACAGAGGCTCCACCCACTCACCCTTATTAGTGCATTACCGCCACCTGCTCAACACACACACTACACACACACGCTACGACCCCTTGGTCTAGTTTTTCCAATTTTTGCCCCTGTTTTTTTTTTGTGAGGGTCATTGAATATATTATTGTTTCCCTTTCCCCTTCATCAAATGAAACACGTGATGATATAAAACTGCTTCAAGTCACACAAACATACATATTTAAAAAAGTGCTATAAATAAAAACACTTAGAGTACATTCACTCTTTCTGTTCAACCGCCAAACAAAGAGGTAACATTTACCAAATATAAGGACATTATACTGCGGATATCATAAACTGTTCCACTTAGAATGGATTTTTGACACTGGTTTTAATTAAGAGAGAGAGAGAGAGAGAGAGAGAGAGAGAGAGAGAGAGAGAGAGAGAGAGAGAGAGAGAGAGAGAGAGAGAGAGAGAGAGACAGAGAGAGAGAGAGAGAGAGAGACAGAGAGAGAGACAGAGAGAGAGAGAGACTTTTGACTTTTAAAATCCCTTTAATTAATCAATAACTTTTGGGATTTATCAATATAAATATATAAAAACAAACAAATATCACATTTCCTTTAAACAATTCCACATTTGTTTTCTCTCACCAATACATTAGAAAATGTTTAAATTAAATCCTGCATTCCCATCAGACTCACAGAGAAAATTATTAAAACCCCAAAAATTAAAAAAAGACTGAACATTGTGTGTAAGGCTATAAAAAGCAAACTCTACCGTTAACCTTTTTTTAACAAAGCATTTAGTCAATAAAATAGGATCAACACACCCTCTTTCTTCAACCTTATTTTTTCTAGTACACCAAATTGCCAACTTCACCATTCCATAAAGGAAATTAAGAATAATAGTTTTTTCCTTGTTTTCTACTGAGTATTTTGGACCATAAATAAACAAAGAAATATTAAACAATCCCATTAACTTCAGACTCCAAACCTTCACCAACTGCATCAAATTTCTTAGGCGACAACACTCCATAAATGTATGAATCACAGTTTCTGATATATCACAAAAAGGACAGCCTCCCTGACTAAAGGATTCAGTCGTGCTATGTGTCTGTTCGTAGCTAAGACTCCATGTACAATTCTCCACTGCAGATCTCCCACTCTCTTCTCAGTGGGTTTTTTTGTACATGGACCGCCAGCTACCTTTCAGGGAAGAGCCTGATAACACCAAAGTCTCATTTGCTTTCTTTTAGATCTTTAAGAACTGAATAGTTCATAGTTTTGACACATGCTGTATATAATGTTCTTTTTTGATAAATCATTGAACAACCCCATTTCTGGAGTTCTCAAAGAAAGCAATTTTGTAGGTCCTTCATCTTGGTAATCCTTATTCATCAAAAAAACTAATTCTGGAAAACCATGTGGCTTTGTTTCATCTCCTGTACAAATCTCTTTGAGAAAGTCTTTAGCTGAAACAGGAAGTACAGCTTCTAGGTCCTCTAGCATCCGTTTGGCCAGACGCACAGACCTGAAACCTCCTTTTTGAGCAAGTTCTTCAGCTTCAATCCACCCCGTTTCCTGACCTTAGGTCTCGAAGCATAGATATTCCAGCGAAAGCAAACAGGATCTTATGGTCTCAGAGTTCAGAATCTCAACAGGAAGAAGAGGATTAAAAAAAAGAGATTCGTTCAACAGCCAAAGACCTGGATTTGACCACTCTCTTGAAACAGAAAACAATTGCCATAAATCCAGAACGTTGATGTAAAAAGAGTTAAGTCCACCCAAAGGGGTTCTCTTTAGGGTCATGGTGGAAGAGCTGTTTGTCCAGACCCATTCGTCCAGCTTTGCGTAAAAGAGCACACATTAATTCCATCCATCCATGATTTTGGTGATTATAGCAGACGCTGAACAGCCTGCAGTCGGAAAGCTGTCACTCTAGCTCGAATGTCTATCAGTCCTTGTCCCCCTTCTTGTACAGGAAGATATAGGACAGCAGCTCTTAACCAGTGTTGACCAGACCAAAAGAAGTTAACAAGTCGCCTTTGGATTTCTTCAATTAACATTCCTGGTGGGGTCCAGAACCATAAATCTGTGCCAAAGCATTGAGGCGATGAGATTATTGGCAATCAGTACTCTCCCCCTATATGATAGCTGGGGTAGCAACCATTTCCACCTAGACAACCTCGCACAGACCTTCTCCACTAGACCCTCCCAATTTTTCTTTTATATTCCTCTTGACCCAGATATACTCCTAGATATTTTTAATCCTAGTGTGCCCCATTGAACATTATTTGGGAGTTTTGGCAAAGACAGATTCACGTTTTCAGTAGAGCCATACCACACTGCTTCTGTTTTATCCCAATTAAGCCTCGCTGACGAAGCCCTTTCATATAATTTTAACGACTCCTTTAAATTCAATACATCTTCTTGCTGTTGAACTATTAAAGTTATGTCATCAGCGTATGCAGACAATATAATTGACTCTTTTTTTAAAACACCATTAATAGTTAAACCTTTTAGTTTACGTCTCAGCAAACCACAATAAGGGTTCAATCGCCAAGGTGTACAGTTGGCCAGACATTGGGCAACCTTGTCTGATTCCTTTTTGTATTTCAACTGGTACACTCTAACCTGCCTCCAATTTTTATCATACTGACAGAACCTTTATACAACACTTTCAACCATGATATTAAATTATCACCAAACCCAAAACAGTTTAAAATATAAAACAAATACTGATGATCCACACGATCAAATGCTTTCTCTTGGTCTAAAGATATTAGACCAACACCAACATTATACAGTCTTAAATATTCAAACAGATCTCTCATTAAAAACAAATTATCATAAATACTTCTTTTGGGAACACAATAAGACTGATCTTCATGAACCAAAGAACCTAAAACAGTCTTAAGTCGATTTGCAATACATTTTAGACAATATCTTATAATCAGAATTAAGAACAGCAACAGGTCTCCAGTTTTTTAATAAACACAAATCTCCTTTCTTTGAAGAAGAGAAAGGACAGCCCTTTGACAACTTTTGGGCAGTACCTTCAATTTATAACTTTCTTCAAAAACTCTAAATAGGTCCTGTCCAATAATTCCCCAAAAAAGATTTGAAAAACTCTGCTGTAAGTCCATCAAGACCTGGTGCTCGACCAGTTGAGAGCTGTTTTACTGCATCAGTTATTTCTTCAAAGGTAATGTTGGAGTCTAGAAAAAAGTCTTTCGTCTTCTTTCAGTTTTGGTAAGTCTTTAAAAAGTTCACATGTTGTGTTGAGATCAATAAATTAGATTTTGCAAGATAAATTAGAATAAAAATCAACAGCAGTTCTTCTCATCATTAAAGGATCTGAGGTGATGCTTCCATCAGGTCTTCGTAAACAATGCATTAAAGTGTTATTATGAACAACCTTCTTTTCCAAATTAAAAAAATATTTTGTAGGTGCATCCATATCATTAATAGAAGTAATCGTGCTTTAACAAGCGCTGACTTCACTTTTTCATGTAAAATAACCTTTAATTCATGTTTTTTTGATAACAACCTTTCTTGAACTCCCATGTCATTATTATCAATCAATATATCATACAATGAAGTAATGTCATCTTCCACTTTAGACATTTTCCTTTTTATGTTACTCCAAGCTTGTGATGAATATTGTTGACAAAAAAGCTTAATTTGAACTTTTCCCACCTCCCACCACTGAAGCAGGTTTTTCATAATTACTTTTTTGTTCAGTCCAATAATTCCAGAAAATATTGAATTTATCATGGAAATCAAGATTTTCTAATAACTTATTGCTGAATCTCCAATAAGAACAATAAGGGGCTGTCTGAGTTACAATAATACCAAAAGAAATTAAATGATGATCTGAAAAAGAGATTGGGCTTATATTTGTCTCTTCAATTCTACTAAACATTGTATTCTTGACATAAAATCTATCTAGGCGTGCTGCACTGACCCTATTTTCTGTCACTTTAATCCATGTATATTGTTTAACCTGCTTTATTCTTTTCTCTCCAAATATCAATAAGCCCACATTGTGAGGTAATCTCTCTTAAAGATGCTGCTGATAAAAAATGGGGCTCTTCACTATTTCTATCACATGTAAAATCCAACGTACAATTCCAATCGCCTCCGATTACTAAAAGATCCTCGTTTATATAAGAAGAAACCACATCTTTTAGTTTGAGAAAAAAACTAATCCTCTCTCTACCTGTTGTAGGAGCATAAACATTTATTAAAACAAAAACTCTATTTTGTTATTTCTACTTTGAGAGCAAGTAGGCGCCCTTTCACTATCTCAGTTTTTTGACAAAATCTTACTTTACAACTGGGTGAAAATAATATTGCTACCCCTGCCGAAAGGTTGGTCCCATGACTCAAAACATGGTCTCCCTCCCACCACATTTCCACATCAGTTTCATTATCTAC